>CAJVGC010000518.1:30280-55858 GCA_910822075.1 Senecio squalidus | reverse complement strand
ATCTTTTATTCCAACTTCTTGATGCTTGCTTAAGTCCATAAATGAACTTCTTTAGCTTGCATACTTGTTGGAATGTAATGGATCAATAAAACCTTTTGCTGATTCATATAGACGTCATCGTCTATATAACCATTTAGAAAGGTTGTCTTGACATCCATTTTCCATATCTCATAGTCATAGAACGCCGCTATGGCTAAGAGAATTCTAATAGCTCTTATGTCTGCCATTGGGGAAAAGGTTTCCTCATAATCTATACCATAGAATTGAGTAAATCCTTTTGCCACGAGACGAGCTTTATAGATGTGTATTTTCCCATCCATGTATGTTCTTTATCTTTAAAAAGAAACATCTGCAATCGATAGTCTTGGCATTTGGAGTTTTATCTACCAAATTCCAAACTTCGTTGTCATTCATGGATTGAATCTCCAAATTCGCAGCTTGAAGTCATTTCTCAGCGTCTGGACCTGATAATAACTTTCAAGTTTCGAGGTTCATTAAGATCCCCTTATACGTCACCATCCTCTAGATTAACGTTTAATTTCAACCTAGAAGGTGCACGTATAGTCCTTTCGGACCTACGAATTGGAGCATCAACAATTTGTTGTTGAGACTGAACTTGTGGCTCAATCACGACTTTAAGTCGGACTAGATTGAGGCATAACCTGAGGCTCAACTCTATCCCCCCCGAATTGTTGATCACCAGTGTGAGTAGAAGGTGATGTATCTCCCTCTTGAACCTTGTCAAGTTCTACAACCCTCCCACTGTTTCCTTGTCCGATAAGCCGTGTTTCGAAAAACTCGGAATATCGTGCAACTTGAACAGTTTCTTGGAATCATATTGAGAATGCATAAAGCAGACTCTAGAGCATAATCCCAAAAGATAATGGCAGTATATTAAGGTTCATCATTGATCATACCCTGCCAAGCAAGGTTCGATTTCTCCTCTCCGATACACCATTGTGTTGTGGAGTATAGGAAGGAGTAAGCAATTGGAAAATTCCACATGCTTTGAGATGATCCTTAATCTTTAGGCTTAAGTACTCACCACCACAATCCGATCAAAGGATCTTGATGGTTTTGCCGAGTTGATTTTCTACTTTCGTTTTGAAACACTTTCAATGTTTCAACCACCATATGTTTATGTTTAAGCAAGTTAAACATAACCATAACTATTGAAATTATCCATAAATGTAACGAAATAGTTAGCACCTTTCTTTGACACATGTCTAAAGGGATCACATACATCAGTTTGTATGATTCCTAAAAGATCAGTTGCCCTTTTCGTCTCATACGGAAAATGTTTCCTTGTCATTTTGCCCGACACACGCAAGATTCGCATTTATCAAATAAAATATCATTTGACTTTCAAAGCTGTGAAGCCTTTTAATGCAATACTTGTATATGTGCGCAATACAACAATGTCATAGATAGGTTGAGTCCAAGTTGAACTTAACGCATTTAGTGCTAATAATAGATATAGAATTATAATTTAAAGAAGAATGAGCATGCAAATCTATTTCATATATGTCATTAATATCAATCATATTAATATAATAACATTATGTTCGAAACAGAAATATCATATTCATTATTCTGTAAAACATAAACTGAAACATTCCCCCTAATATAAGTAAGTGCATAATAACAAATGTCTAATACAATTATTATGCCCTAGAGTAAATGTAAGTCTTAACTTCTAATGGCTTTCATAACTACACGTTTGACATAGCCTATGTATAGTTATAGAGATCCATTCTTCAGTTTCTTCTTTGCTCTAAATCCTTGTAAGGAATCACAAATATGAGTATCACATCCAATGTCAGATACTCACGTATTTGTTTTTAGAGAAAAAAACATATTTCTATAAGTGAAGATACCCGAAGATTCGGCGTTGCCGACTCTCTTCTTATCTTGCACCTCGGCTAGAGTAGGACAATTCCTCTTTCAGTTCCTAATCACTTAACAGTGATTTCAACCATCATCCTTAGTAGGATGTTCTCTTTTCGCTAGAGGGGTTAGCTTAGGCTTTTGAATATAAACAATTGCTTGTTTATTCGTTCCATCTTGTTTAGCTTTGCCCTTGGCTTGCGGTTGTCTTTTCTTATCTGAACCATACCACCACTGACCACTAGGATCTGGTTGGTAACCGATTAGGAAGAAATTTCTCAAACTCTACGAGCATCATATGAAGTTCTTGAGAATTTAGCCATACCATGCATATTGTTGTTAGGTGTAAATTCACCAATACCTTGTGAAAGGCAATTTAGAACAACAATAGTTTGATGATAGGGTAATTCATCCTTATTAAATGATTAACTTAGCTTGTTATGTTGACAACGTGAGTCCATACTGACGTTTCAACAACATGTTTTCACTAATGTAATTCTTGAATCAAGTCGTTCAATTCAAGACCGACTTGTTTCTCATACATAATGTGAAGCTTAACAATCATTATATCCGGCTACTTATCGCTGCTTGATAAGTTGCCCGAGTTATCTCATCATAAGCATTCTTCGGCTCAAGAGATATCGGTTTATTAATGACTGGTAACTACTTCATCGCTCATAGAACGATTCTCAGCTGATGAAACCAATCATTAAAACTTGGTTCAGTAAGTATTTCACTTTTGAACATTGTTTTGATTTCTGACATAATCCCGCTTAAATCGGGATTTTGTGCCATTTCTACAAAACAGAAGAAAGTTCTCATTAGTACTTTCGACATAAGGTTTCTTAACAAAACGTAAAACCCATGGTTTACTTTCCATTAAGACTAGGACCCAATTGACATATTACCGTTCCATCAGTTGATCTGCTAGGAACTAAATAATACTCAAAAGGTAAGTGACGATCCGTAATTGCATTTACCGGTGCAACTCCTAGAAAATGGGACTTAATGTCATAATTCGATCCGAGCATCAAAATGGTGATCGTGACATTAATCATGTTTCGTCGCATCTTATCGCTATCGGCGTTTACAGTCTCACTGCATAACCCGATTTAAGTCATCCGACTGAAGACTGCAGATAGTCCACCACAGTCTCACTATGAGTGGTAATCCGCCTTGGATACACTTCACCTACGTCTCACGTAGAGTGACGAGCAAGTACAAGTTGTCTAGGCAATACGGATAGCAATTGACTTAAATTCCATGGGTGTTAAAAATCTACGTACGCAATTGCCATGCAACAATTTCGTAATTTAATTAAAAACAAAATGTTTTTATTTTACTGCTTATTAAACGTATTTCTATGATTACCTAATTCATACAACTAATCGTAACATGGTCATCATTAAAAACCCTTTCGGTAGCTCTACAACGGGTACGACCAGGTAAGCAAGTGAGGGTAGGGGACGACTAAGCATCTCTTAAAACCTGACCTCATTAGGAGTAGAATACTCCGCAAACTTTCCTAGACATCGTCATTTATGTAGGTGAGCCTATTTGGGTAATAATACACTGAGCATGTACAATCTAGTTATGAATTACTAATCACACGCTTATTAAATAATTGGTTTTTAAGATATTTTTTAATTTATATGTTCCGTCGCTTGGACCAAATTACGGTATATAAACCCAACCAATGCGTTATAAAACGTATAAAAGTGCCAAAATAAATTAATAACTCGTCATAATAATTCTTTAGTCTTATTATTAAATTTTGTTTCTTTCAAAAGACATTTGACAAACAATATTTATAATAAACAATTTAGAATTATTCTATGCAACTAATTGGGTAATGCCTAAAAAGTCTCTATGGTCATTGTTTACATATTGAATCACTCCTGTTTCAAAGGAAACGGACCACATACATCCGTCCAAATAAACAAGTTTGGATTGCGTAAGCTATCAATATGTAAACAATTCGTATATCAAATAAACCACACATAACTTTTTATCATACAAATCCTTTTGTGTCGCACATATTCAATTAACAATTAATAATATGTCACTAATTCAATTTACTTTTTAACAATATCAATATATCTAATTATGCTTACAAAGTTATGCATGTAACTTTATAAACATATTTTTGCATAAAAGTAAATAAGGTAATTAAACATCAAATTGCAAGGTAGATTGATTTCAAATTAACTTTTTAATTTTCTAAAATCATACAATAAACCAACCCTAGATCCCCCCCTCAATTTTTATGTTTTAGATCCAAAATAATATTTACCTATGTTTTGCTCTGATACCACTATTGGTATACAACTAGAGTCATATTGTCAAACAATACATGACAGCGGAAATTAGGATCACATAGTAAATAATAAATCGAATAAAGAATAACCTTGAATTAGAAGCAAGCGAAAGTCGTAGATCTAAGTGTAAGATCTAATCTACGGTTACGTACGCGGCACCTTCTTTTAGCGACAGACTAGTATGCTAGTACTTGTTTAATTGCTTTAAACAACAATTGTCTTGGCATCAACTCTTTATTACAAAACCAAAATAAAAAACAAAACCCTTTTATTATAAAAAATAAACAATCGGCTAAAAGAAAACCGGTTTCTTAGTCGACAATTTGTATTGTTGTAATGTATTAGGGTTTAGGTTTATCTTCTATTTATAGGTTTTCAAATCTAAGAGTTTGAGTTATATTACAATATAAGGAAACCTCCTTATTTAATAATAAACCCTCTATTTAATAAATATTTACACTTAACCATTAAGTAATATTTAATAAATAAATTAAACTTGTAGTCGTGTCTAAATGTCAATGTGTGTGCGCTCCCGTAGTCTCACACATTTACGGACACACATTTGTTAAAACTATTCAAATACCAACAGGAACTTAGGTCGAGTTTGACAAGTTTTTGTCCATGTGAAGAAATAACTATTTTTGCATCATTTGAGATCAAAGTACAAGATTATAATGCAATGATCACTCAGGTACATGTGTGTGTACCAAAGACCGAGTCGACAACGAAAAAGGGAGAGTGGACCAGTTTTGGAGGAAACTTCCTTTTACAACCATCTACCCATGATCGTCTTCGTCTTGGGCATAATCAAGATCAAGGTTATCTCCTTTGTGCTGTAATTAGGGTTTTGATTTGAATTACTGAGAGTTGTGTGAATTCACTTTACGATCAAAATATTTCGATGGTATAGCCGAAAATTTTAATCGGATAACACTAAGTGTATTGAACGAATTAATATGCAGATTTTTGTGTGAATGCATTCGTAACATACCAATTTTCTTTAACCAACAAATATAGAGGTTATACAACAAGTTTAAAACATTTAAAATAAACCGGGTTTAAATCTTAAATTCTGAAATTTAATATTGTTTTAATAGAGCAATATTAACCTAAATAAAAAAAATTCAAGCTGACCTGGGAGCTCGACCCCTTGGACTTCGTCACGGGTTGCCACCTCTTGGACCCCGCTATCAAATTAGGCTGAACAGAACCCGTGATCAACATGCAATTCGGGAGACATCATCATCACCGACTGTTCTTCATGTTCAGAATAACAACAATAATACCCACAACAATTTTCTATGTCGTAACTTCTAGCGGGGTCATTGCCGCTTTGGGGAAACATGTCGTTTTATTCACAACAAAAGCCGTGAAAATAGGGGACATGGAAGTGGAAACGCAAACGAAAATTCCCACATAATTAAAAACCTAATCTTTGTTCACTAACTTACCAAAGATAACAAATGCACCATAGAATTTGATGAATTTGGTTTTTCTGTAAGAGACCATCGGACCCGAACAATACTTCTTCAATGTGACGGCACCGTCGACCTCTACCCTGTAACTACACCGTTTTCAAAGCCTATCACATTACAGTTGTTGCATCAAAGACTTGGACATCGAAGATAAGATGCTATACACACTCTTATTTCGCATGGTTTTATTTCTTGTAATAATGGCAAAACTTTAAACTTATGCAATGCTTTATGCTTGCCAACTCGAAAAACATACTAATCTTCTGTTTTATAGTTCCTTGTCTTGTGTTGAATCTTCTTTTGATATAATTCGCTCGGATCTTTGGACATCTCCCATCCCGAGTATAAGTGAAATAAAATATTATGCAGTTTTTATAAATCATTTTTTTCAATTTTATGGATCTATCCTTTACGTAGAAAACATGTTGTATTTGCAAAGTTCTTACTTTTTCATGCTTACATGAAACCCTATTTAATTGTGAAATAAAATTATTCCAATACGATTATGGTGTAAATTTGACAACCATGCACTTCACAAACATTTTGAAATAAATGAAATATAATTTCGTTTCTCGTGTCCTAAAACATGAGGACAAAACGAAAAGTCCGAACAACCAATAATATCATCAAAATTCTTATTTTTCAAGAAAAATTGCCATCAATTTATTGGGTAGACTTGCCTCCACATTTCTCACCTTTCAGCCATTCACCGCAACAAACCGTTTCTTTTTTTTATAATTTTAATACTAATGGGTCGGATTAAATACAGTTAAATATTAGGTATTAAAATGTCGTGTTGGGTTGTTTTTACAAATTATCAAAAAATAACATTTTTGTAAAAAAAATATGGTGTATGTAGAGAAAGATGAGTGCGTACTCAAGGCTTTTCGAGACGTGTTTACTCCTCGAGTCTTTTCGTATCTTAACTTAATTTCGTGAATGGATAAAGTAGCTTATCGATCTATTAAATAGAAGATAAGAAATTGTAATTATTTTTTGGCATAGTATGCAAGGTAACAAACGTTAATTTGGATGTCTTTAATTCTAATATATATATATATATAATCTAATAAATGGGGTTGTAGCTGACATCATATGGCTGACATGGCGAGTTATGATACAGTACATCTAAGACAAAGATTTAAAATGGTGATGTCATGTTTTTAGTTGTAATTTTCTTAGAATTTTGAGTTAAAATTAATTCAATTTACCTGTTAAAAAACATCTAGAATCAACCAAGGTGGTAGCGTGTATTGGGCGGATAAAACATTGGACAGATAAAACATTTCCATTGGTATAGCCCTGCCACCGTTTTTATTGCCAATAATATTCAAGTATTTGAAATTTGCATTTATTCTTAACCAATTTCAATTTCAATCGCCCTCATTTATCACCATCTTCCCATAAGTATTTTTTTAATCCACTCTCCTTCCTCTCCTTCCTATGTTTGTTTTCAAAGTTGGAGCAAAAACTTTCAAAATCTTATTTGGCCTTCACAAGGTAAGTCTCTATTTCGTTTAACTTATATCTATTTGAGAATAAATCAAACAAAATTTGAGGGTTAGGTTTAAAAGTTTTTGAATAAATCTTTTTTTTTTGTATGGATTACATCTTATTGAAGTAAATGTATTGTTTTCTTTGATAATAGATGTTGTTGATCTCTATGGCACAAGCATGAGCAAAGGTAAGTTAACTAGCAATTTTTAACTCATTTCATATTGTTGTTAAATTATGTATCTATGTTTGTTTATACTAGAATCACAATAAAAAAAAGTTATGTTTGATGAACACCAACTATTTGATGAAATGTCTGAATAAAAAAAAATTGAAATATGGGGCTCTATGTTAACAATTGTGATTTTGTGTGATAGTAGTGGGCAATATTAATGGGAGGATCGTCGTCCTCTACCTGTTATATGGAAAGATATCAGTGGTGGTGAGGTCATTTCCATAATTTTAGAATAAAATATTTTATATTGCATGCGTTATAAATAAATGTAGGATATGCATTGCAAGAAATTACAATCTAAAACAATCCATTATTAGAGTTTAGTAAGTCATGTTTTTATGAATTTTGAAGAATATGAGAGAAAGGAAGTTGTGGTCTTAGGTTTGTTATTTAGATTTCTTGCATATCTTAATAAATGTATTATGTGTGACTCCATTCTTACTGCCTGTTATTTCTTGCATATTATCATTTCATATAATTTGCACATGAGTGCATCAGTACCCCATATTTCTAATCACTTTCCAACATCTATAATCAGTGGCAAGAGTCAAGTAAAGGTATACAATAATTTTATTTATATATTATGCTTAACTGGATTCAATAATTACTTGTGATTTATGACTTAACATTTTTAGTTTTAATTCAAAAAGTTTATGATTTTGTTGAATAAAATACGGTGACTACTCAGGAAGTCATGGGATAGACACAATGTGACGAGCCCAAAAAATAGCTTTTATGATGGAAATTATTAACAAAAAAACCTTTCTAATAAGATAATAATGTATACCAGATCCTATAGTTTCTGTTAAGTCGTTTTATATAAAAAGTGGATATTAACCATGGTGTTGCACATCATAAAATTCCTTAGGGAAATGAAGTAATTTGCCTTCCACCCACCTCAAGATTTTATGGCTACAGTTAAGGTGTGACCGAATATGAATATGGATTCATAAATGCTCATAGTAAAGGTACTTGATCGTATCCTTATGTTCAACATAAGGGACAATTTCACTTACAACTAATTTAATTGTAACGTGACATAGATGTTTACTGAAGTTACGGAAACACAAAACAAACAAGGGGTTGCAATTGAGGATAAGACATTTTGCCTTTATGTTCATTACCTACATGTTAAGGATGAGGTATGTCTGTTTTCATCACCATTGTGACCATATAAAATCAATGTTGTTTGGAAAAATCTAACAAAAAATAGAAAATACTTTTAGTCAAATTTTATTTTTGTGTAGTTCTTTCAAAATCACGTTACCTATCATTGATATTCTTGGACTAAAAAAGAAGCTATCATTGATGCAGCATACTGAGCAAGAGGTTCCAGTAATCTGGTCACTAGACTCAGCGTTAAAATCAGGAGGATATGGAGCATGTTGAAACTGGCCAAACTCAAGATTCAGGTGGAGTTTGGAGGTGGATATGTATATAGATAGGTGATATAGAATTGACCAAACTTGGTTAGTTGTTCGATTATTAGAAAGTGCCTATCCATTTTCTTACATGTATTCCTAATTTACTTTGTTACTGATATCCGATCGTTTTTTATGTATGTTTAATTGTGCTTTCTCGATGGTTTTCATGGATTTATTTTGTTGTTGTAAGTTGTAAAGTGATTAACTCTTGATCTTTTTCATTCTGAAGTTGCTTGGGTACTTGGCTTTGAGATGCTGCAAGTGAAAACATTTAAACAAGTATGTTCATGAAACATCATTAAGATTTTGAATAAGAACACCTACGTCTAAATCTTAGATAAAGAATCTATAAATCTTACATAAATTTTTTTTAATAGTACTAACTGTTGGGATAGGGTAGTTACCACTCTAAGACGAAGCATCCCTTCGTCCAACAGCCTACCGATAGGGATGAATCAGAGAAAACAGGAGTCAGGGACGGACGAAGGGTAATGAAGAGTCTCAGAAAGCAGGAACATTGAAGAAGGTGCAACATTAATTATAGACAAGACAGAGAGAGGACAGCATTTAATGGAGAAGAGCGTGGGAGACAAGACGCCGCCCACGCGCTTCTGCATTTAATGACTGTCACAGTCATCTGACCGGTGTGAAGGAAGTGTGGCCACGTCGCCAACACGTATGAAGTGACAGACGAAACAGACCGGTCCTATGGGATTACCCGGAGGGTAATAACCGAGGGCTTGCTATATAAAGGCAAGTCCGAGGAATGGAATGCAGGGGGGGTTTTCTGTAGCATATTTATTTCTAATCATCTAACTAGTAGTGAGAACATTCTTTGTATTCAATATTCAATCATTCATGTCATTAAATGTTTGGTTAATCTATTTAATATTACAGTAGATCCTTTGTATTATCCCCACCCTTCGTCTGGAGCCGGACGAAGGGTCCAAAGTGTCGAAATTTACTTCAACATTGGCGCCATCCGTGGGACCCTGTCGTTCATCAACGATAGATTCTGGGAAAACACGGGAAAAATGCCTTTAGATCGGCAGAAGGAAAACCCCGCCTGGTTGGTTATCCAAGAATCTGTTGGAGGCACAGGGTCACCCCCGACATTTACCTCAAAAGCGTACGAACTGACAAGCCTAGGTACACTTAAATCTCATAATCTCTACATACCCAGTGGAAATGTCAATCAGAGAGGGAAGGAGATGTTCGCGACACCCACGAAAGAGATCGAACCAAGAAAATACGCGCGCCGGATTGAAGGCGCAAAGAAGGGAACGTTACGAGGTAACAGGGTCAACCGAAATGTTCACATGATAAAGAAAGACTTGCCGTCCCTAAAAAGAAAAGAGCCCGATCCTGCATGGATGAACCAGGAAATAGCCTTTCCTCCCAAGAGCGAATGTTGCCCCACCTTGGATCCCATCATAGTGGAAGGACGAATAGGTGACATCGTCGTCCCAAAGGTATACGTAGATACAGGGAGCTCCACGGAGGTTATCTACGAGCACTTCTTTCGACAACTTGGGAAGTCTGTCCAAACACGCATGAGGAGGTCTGAATCGGCACTCCAAGGATTCAGTAACGAAATGATGTGGCCGTTGGGAGAGATAACACTCCCTCTGACCTTAGGAAGGTATCCACGCGTGAGGACCGAATGGATGAACTTCGCAGTGGTCCAGGCACCGGCCCCCTTTGATATCATCCTAGGAAGACCAGGATTATACCAGTTGGGGGCCGTTCCTTCCCCGTTCCATGGGCTGGTAAAGTTCCCCACTCCCCATGGTGTCGCAACAATTCGTACCAAGAGACAGGGAAAGAGGTGGTGCGTTTCAGTCGAAAAGACAGATGGATTACCAGCGATACACCGTGACCCGGAGGACAAACTCGTCATCAACCCGAAATACCGGAACAGACCATAGCCATATAGGATCACACTTATCCAGACCTTGCAAGGAAAAATTATTCACATGCTCTACAACAACATGGATGTATTTGCGTGGACACCGTCTGATATGACGGGGGGGTACCAAGGAGCATTGCCGAACACCGGTTAAAAACTTATCCCAGTGTGGCGCGGTTAAACAGAAAAAGAGGGGAATGGCTCCGGAGCGTAACCAAGTCATAAAAGAGGAGGTGAATAAGTAACAGAAGCGGGAATCCTACGAGAAGCGAGATATCAGACTTGGGTGGCAAACCAGTTCTTGTGGAGAAAAGCGACCACTCCTGGAGAATGTGTATTGATTTCAAGAATATCAACAAAGCTTGCCAAAAAGACAACTACCCGCTGCCGGAGATAGATTGGAAGATCGATTCTCTAATGGGATACAAGTACAAATGCTTCCTGGACACCTACAAGGGTTATCATCAGATACAAATGGCACCAGAAGATGAAGATAAGACGGCCTTTTATACGGATTTTGGCATATTCTGTTACAGGAAAATGCCCTTTGGATTGAAAAATGCCGGAGCCACCTATCAAAGGTTGATCGACAAAACCTTTGAAGCCCAAATTGGTAGAAATCTGGAGGCGTATGTTGATGATCTCGTCATCAAGAGTCATAAGGAGGAAGTCATGATTAGCGACATTGATGAGACCTTTTAAAGGCTGAGAAGTATCAACATGAAGTTAAACCCGAGGAAATGTACGTTCGGCGTGGTGGAGGGGAAGTTTCTGGGACATGTGATAACCGAAAGGGGTATCAAGGCCTGCCCCGACAAGGTAAAAGCGATTACAGAAATGAAATCCCCCGCGACGTTGGGAGAGGTCCAGTGCCTCAACGGCAGGCTGGTGGGTTTGAGTCGATACCTCTCAAAATCGGCTGAACGGTCACTCCCCTTTTTCAAAGCACTAAAGAAAAGCATCAATGTGACTGATTTTGTTTGGACAGCTGAGGCCGAAGATGCCTTTCAAGAGCTAAAAAGATATTTAACTCGGCTACCGGCCTTGGTCGCCCCAACGGAAGGAAAGGAACTATTTGTGTACCTAGCAGCCTCCGATAATACGGTAAGCGCCGTCCTGATCACGGAAGAAAAAGGAAAGCGGACTCCCGTTTACTTTGTGAGCAAAGCCCTGAGGGCTGCCGAGTTGAATTACCCACCCATGGAAAAACTGGCATTAGCTCTAATATACACGGCTCGACGCCTACCTCGATACTTCCAGGCGTACCCAATAATAGTAATGACCGAATTACCTATTAAGAACATACTGGCAACACCGGAAAGATCGGGAAGGTTGGCGAAATGGGCTATAGAATTGGGGGCCTACGAGATCGAATATAGGCCGAGGCAGGCCATGAAAGGGCAGGTGCTAGCAGACTTTATCGCTGAGGTACCGATACCACCTCCCCCACCTATGAACGTCAAGGATGGAAAGTTGACAATACCACCCTGTCCAGTACCAAAGGGTGAGGTGTGGTTCCTATACACCGATGGGGCATCTAGTAGTTTAGGATCAGGGGCAGGTATGGTCCTAGTCAGTCCTACAGGAGAAGAATTCACCTATGCGCGAAGCTCTCATTCGATAGCACTAACAATGAGGCCGAATATGAGGCTTTGTTGGCAGGCCTACGGATAGCAATCAAGATGAAGATATTGGACCTCGAAGTGAGAGTGGACTCGGCACTTGTGGCTAATCAAGTGAAGGGGAATTTTGAAACCAAGGACGAAAACATGGCCAAATACAAGGCTTTAGTGGTTGCCCTCGTACAGAACTTCAGGTACTTTAACATTCGACAAATTCCAAGAGAGGAAAACGTAAAAGCTGATGCCGCTAGCAAAGTAGCGTCGGTAGCTCACACAGAGAAACAAAAGAAGATTCTGGTAGAGGTTTTGAGTCACAGAAGCACGGAAGTAGAGGTGGTGGGAGCGATAGTAGAAGACACGGATCCAAATTGGATGACTCCCATCATCCGTTGCCTAAGGACAGGAGCAAGAAAGAGGCGAGAAAGCTAAGAATGAAGCTACCCATGTACGTATTCGTTGAGGGAACATTATACAAAAAGGCTTTCCTCATGCCTTTGCTTAGATGTGTAGGTCCGAAGGAAGCCAACTATGTGATTAGAGAAGTTCACGAGGGGGCCTGCGGTATGCATTCAGGACCTCGAGCCGTAGTATCTAAAATAATCAACCTAGGGTACTATTGGCCTTCCATGCATAGGGATGCCACTGAGGAGATACAGAAATGCCAAAGTTGCCAAAGATATGCTTCGGTTCCAAGACATCCAAAAAACGACCTGATCTCAGTCACGTCAGCTTGGCCCTTCCACCAGTGGGGCATAGACATTGTGGGACCTTTCCCAATCTCCCCCCGGAGGGAGTTAAATTCCTACTGGTAGCCATAGATTACTTTCACCAAGTGGGTGGAAGCCAAGCCGTTAGCCACCATTTCCGGGGCCCAGGTGAAGAAGTTTGTTTGGGACAACATTGTATCTTGCCAGGGATTATTATCTCAGATAACGGAAAGCAATTTGCGGATAACCCATTCAAAGAATGGTGCAAAGAGATGAGAATCCAACAGAACTTCACTTCAGTCGCTCACCCACAGGCCAATGGCCAAGTGGAGCGAGCCAATCGAAGTTTGGTCGAAGGGATAAAAACCAGGTTGGATAAAGAGGGGGGAAAATGGCTAGATCAGTTGTCACACGTGCTATGGGCACATCGAACCATGACGAAAACAAGCAACGGTGAGACGCCTTTTAGCCTTGCCTACGGAACGGAAGCCATTATCCCAGCGGAAATCGGGATGCCAACGGCCAGAACAGGCACGCATTCTGTTGAAAAAAATGATAGGGAGCTTCGTCTCAATCTTGACTTAGTTGAAGAGAGAAGGGAAATTGCAGCGATACGCGAGGAAAAGTACAAGAGACAGGTGGAAGGATATTACAACAAACGGGGTAAACCCCAAGGCTTTCAGAAGCGGGAGAGTTGGTTCCGAACAATGAGCAAGTTAGGAAGGAAGACCCTGGAAAGCTGGCCCAACATGGGGAAGGACCTTACAAGATCAAAAAGATCCTTGGAAATGGATCCTATGAATTGGAAGGAACAGAAGGGAAAAGGCCATCCCACGAACGTGGCATGGAGGCCTGTTGAGAAAATGTTATGTCTAGTATTTGTAAAAGGGAAATTCCTTTGTCATGATGTAATGATTGTAACTCTAGATATTACCTAAAATAGTATACCGGCTCTCAAGAAGAGACGGAGATTTTCCCATCCACTAGTCTGAACGTATATCCTAGTGAAGATACAAAAAAAAAAGAGTCCAAGTGCTTCTTCTGGGAGGGACGCTCTCCCAGCTCAGTAAACAAACCACAGCATATAAAAAAATAAAGGAAGAAAGAAGTAATCAACAGAAAAATTAAAAGGAAAATGCGTACATTGACGCTACTACAATTAAAAGTCATGAATTACACAGACAGAGGTCTAAGGGATCACTAACAAAAACAAGTTTTAAACATTAACACCGACTAACAGAGGCTTTCAGCAAGGGGAGCCGCTGGTTCGATCTCAATAGGTCTTCCGCTGAAAGATTAACATCCTGGCCGAGGGCTTCCAGATAGGGGAAAGGAGAGCTGCTTCAAACGGCCAGGGCCTCATCTAATTTGGCATCGGCCGCCTGATCAAAGTTGGGAGTACCTGACATGGGAAGACTCCTTTGCGCCTGCCGAAAACCATTACGCACTGCAGAAGCATACCCAGCATTGGTATACAGAGTGGCAATTTCTCCGTACGGGGCGTTAAATTCGTGACTTTGATGGAGCTTCTCGACAAAAGCTTTCACTCCATCCCTAAGTAACCACGCCACCTTCCCAACCAACTCATCCTTCTCAACCAAAAGCTGCTCATGTGTAACCCCTAGGGCAGAATTTTCGGCCACAAGCCTTAGATTTTCACGCTCAAGAGCAGCCTTCTCAATAGTCAAGCTTTCAACCATTGCCTTCGCCGCGGCCTTTTCACCATCGAAAGCAGCCCTATCGGCTGCCAACCTTTCACCAACTAAGCTTACCTCCGTCCTCTCGGACAACAGTTCCCCATTCTGGGTTTCCAAACTCTTCACTTTCTCAATTAACCCCTCCCAATCAGCAAGGGGCAACGACTTCATCCCAGGATCTACAGGTGTTAAAGGTTGAACCCTCACAAGGTCGCTGTTGGTACGTTCCAAATCGCGAAGGTGCTTCTGCAGACCTTTGATTTTCCTCTGAGCTTTGAAGGACTTTTTTAGCTCAAGTTTAATCCTTCGAAATTGAGCCCTAGCACGCCTCCGGAGTTTGACACCCTCCTCCTCCAACTTTTCAATTTTAGCTCTCGCAGACGATAGGCGCCCATCCTTCTTAATCAAGGATTTCTCAAACTTAGTGACGGTACCACTAGAAGCCATGTAACGTCCGCGGACCTCTGTACCGGCCACCGCCAACTGGGCAAGCAACACGTTATAATTATTAATCAAAGTCTCCTGTGGGAGACTCTTCCAGCGATGGGCCTCAACAGGAGTGGCAAAATGGTTCAGCATGTCCTGACAAACTTCGGGATCACTCATCCCGCTACCACACTTCGCTTGCCACCCAGCCACGTAAAGGGCGGACAAAGGATCTTCTCCATCGTTCGCTGTATGAGGAGTGGCGGAGCCTCCTGCTTCAGTCAATAGAGTTCCCACCGGTGTACTCTCTCCCTCATCTAAGTTTTTTCCACGATCACGGTGTGGAGAGGGTTCCCTTACCACAGGACCATCGGAAGAGGAAACAGCAACAGGATGGGAACTGGTAGCAAGGAGAGAGGGAGGAACTTCCAAAGATGGCGTTGCACTACGAGAAGGGACATCTGTTACACAAAATAAAAAAGAAAAGGAAATGTTAAGATTAAAAGAAAAGCAATCTTCCTTCCAAAAATAATAATAAAAAACATACCATCGGCAGGAACAAGCTTCCCTCGCTTGACCTTCAGAAGACCGGAACCCTTACCCCGCTGCCGTTTGCGCGTCGATGGTGGAGCAGACGTACCCGGAAGGTCGGCTACCAAAGCGGTCACACCGGGGATCAAGGTTTGAATTTTAACAGAAGGGAGCACAAGTCCCCAACTCCTCGCTCCAAGAAACTCTGCACATTTTCTCCCAGGGCAACCAGAGGGAAAGATACCCCAGCCAAAGTCTCCAACTTCAAATACTCCAGCAAAGAAATAGCTGTTCACAACAAAAGAGGTTTCTAAAAAAAAAAAAAAAAAAAAAAAAAAAAAGAGGGAGGCCGTTAAGAAGGAAAACTTACGGCGGCCACGAAGATGGATGGAGGGTTCCAAGTTCAGGGGAGTCCAGTTCCGGCTCAGGCCACCCAGCACCAACACTGACTCATCATGAGTCCGGATGTGTATTTTATTCAGAGAGATTAACCGGCAGCGCTCTACCTCTACATCGGTGAGAGGGGGAGCCGGATCAGAAAGCGCCGGGCAGGGCAGGCCGCCAGGGAAGGAATACGGGGGCCACAGATCTGTCAATCCAAATAAACCTATCTTTCCACAATTTCAGGCTGGTGGGCACGAAGCGGAAACACTCCCACTCTTCGTCCTCTGTCGGTGGACGACGTTCGACAGTAAACCAATCCCCTGATCGAATTAATTTGAAGAAACTCCGCCACAAATTCAAGGTGGCAGGAAAACCTAGGGCACGACACAAAAGCTCAAAGTTGGTTAATCTCATGGCCCCTAAAGGATTAAACTGAGCAGGGCTTAACTGATAATACTCGATGACAGAGAGGAAAAAACGGGTAAAGGGGATACGAACATTGGCCGCGTCAAAATAACGGGTGTACATCGCTATCGCGTCCTCAGGACAGTCAGCGACGTTAGCGGACGCCGCAGGATTACGAGGTTTCCACTCCGCTTTTAACCCATAATCCTTTATAAGATCAACAAACGGGGCATGCTTCAGGTTACAGCGCGAAGTAAGCATATCAGCTTTTCCCATATCGGAAAAATCGAAAAACGGAAAACAACGAGCAATGACGGTTAATGGGAATGAAGGAGAGAAAAAAAAGGGGGAAAGAGCGATTTGATTTCAAGGAAATAAAAAGGGGGGGAAATGAAAATGGGATTATTAAGGAATATATATAGGAAGGTCAATGAGCGGTCATTCCTCCCCGTCAAATCAGAAGAATTAATAAGCTAGCAGGCAATAATTACCTTTTAAATGCAAGTGGAGCGTCAGATAATCATAGTCTAAGGAAGATTCGATCAGAAATAGGCCTCTAGTTTCTCACTCACTTCCCTAGGCTAGGGGGGGAGATGTTGGGATAGGGTAGTTACCACTCTAAGACGAAGCATCCCTTCGTCCAACAGCCTACCGATAGGGATGAATCAGAGAAAACATGAGTCAGGAACGGACGAAGGGTAATGAAGAGTCTCAGAAAGCAGGAACATTGAAGAAGGTGCAGCATTAATTATAGACAAGACAGAGAGAGGACAGCATTTAATGGAGAAGAGCGTGGGAGACAAGACGCCGCCCACGCGCTTCTACATTTAATGACTGTCACAGTCATCTGACCGGTGTGAAGGAAGTGTGGCCACGTCGCCAACACGTATGAAGTGACAGACGAAACAGACCGGTCCTATGGGATTATCCGGAGGGTAATAACCGAGGGCTTGCTATATAAAGGCAAGTCCGAGGAATGGAATAGAGAGAGCTCTGTAGCATATTTATTTCTAATCATCTAACTAGTAGTGAGAACATTCTTTGTATTCAATACTCAATCATTCATTAAATGTTTGGTTAATCTATTTAATATTACAGTAGATCCTTTGTATTATCCCCACCCTTCGTCTGGAGCCGGACGAAGGGTCCAGAGTGTCAAAATTTACTTTAACACCCGACAAAACATAAACATGTAAAATACCTCGATAATAAATATAAACTCGATAAACTCAATAATTTCGATAAACTCATAAACTCATACATGCATAAAACGCATTCAATAATAAATAATATGCGATAACGCAAAATACCGAAATAAAAACACAATAGGGTCAAAACGAAACATAAATACATAAAACGATACATGAATAATGACGGAATAATACCTCGAAAGTCGCGGTTGTCACAACTAATTGTAGAATAACAGTCAGCGAGTAGGAAACATACCCAAACGCTAGTAGCGAAAGCGAATCGATGTTTGGATCACCGGTCGAGGAAAGCGATCACTAACTGAAAGTTTTCGGTGTTCCCAACCTAGGATTCCCTTGTAACTTTCCCTTACACAAACCAAAGAAAAACACTTTCTTGTCAATCTCCTCACTCACTCACTTATATGTGTCTATCTTATGTTTTGTTGTGTGTTTTACCATTGCATGGAAAACCCATTTTATAGTCACTCATAGTGAAACTAACAAGGATAGTGAACCATCTTCATTCAATACAAGAGTAATGAGTATTCATTTCCATTATTCATTAATTGAGTAATGATTATTGATCATAAGTGATCATCAAGACATCAATCAAGAGATTGTGACAATTAGTCATTAAGTTAGACATTTAGTCAATTAGTTAGTGGGCGGGTTGGATACGGGTCAAACGGGATCCAAGTTCCAACACTAATAGAGATAGAGTAGACGTTTAGGAACGATGAATATGGAGTTTACTTCTGAAAAGATTACAACCCCGCAAAATGTTTATCATGTTCCTTCGATATCGAATGTCTTGTATTTGTTGGAAAGTTGGACGAACGCGATTTTAAAGTCTCGTATGAGTCATGGAGGGTTGTGATTCAAAACACGGTGTATTTGTGAGAAAATTATACTATATAAAAGAGATTATCGTACGAATCCACTTAATGAATTCACTATTTTCAAATAGTGGTGCTACTACCTTAGTAGACGAAAATCGGAATTTAAATGTTTCAACTATTGTAGTACCATTTGAATTCATGAAAAAAATTATGTGTGTAATTTCTTTATGGCATAAAGCTTTGGCTCAAAAGAAGTTTAAGGACGAGATCGATGAATTGGAAAGTCTTGAGGGACGAAAATTACAATTTACTCAAAAAATAAATTAAAAACATAACTCAATCAAGCTTTTAAAAAAAAAGAACTTCAAAAATGTGAAACATGTATAACATCAAAGTTTGTGAAGAAACCATTTCCAACTATTTGACTTAATACTATACTACTAGAGCTCATACCCAGATATTTTATGAACTAAATGGTATTCTTACTCGAGGAGTTAAAAATTATTTCATAACTTTTGTGACGATTCAAGTAGTACATATATGTAAATCTACAACGAGCAGAAGTCAAAGCTTTTAATTCGTTAAAAATTATACAAGGCAGATGTTGAGAACAAAGTCGGTCAACAGATTAAGATGCTACGATTCAATCGTGGTGAGGAATACTTTACAATAGAGTTTGATTCATTTTGTGAAGAGAATGGTGTCAAACATGAGTGCACCTCCCCTTACACTTCACAACTAAACAGTTAACCGAGAAGGAAAACCGGACCCTAATTGTAAGTCGAATCAATTTGGGTCACAAATTAAGTTATGGGGAGAAGCCTTGTTAGTCGCTTGTCACATACACAATAGGATCACTTGTCTTCTAAAGTAAATGCATTGTGGATCCTTGCATTAAATACACTCGCTATATATAAGACGATAAAATTAAATTCTTAATACCTCCTCGAGAATCAAAAGGATCGCCTCGTCCCTCCAAGAATAAGATTGCCCGCTCCAAGCACATCGCATCGCTCCACTAGTTGACGTTATTTAACTTTAAAGTATTTAAATGTGCTTTACGATAAAATGTATATGGTGTTGGTGCATTATGAAATTAACAATTTATCAAAGCAGGCAATTAATTTATAATTTATAATTGTGACCATCAATGACTTATCAACTCCTCAAAACAGATTAGAGTTTGTTAAAAGTATTTACAAATCGTTTTAAAAGTGCTCCGATTTCCGACAAAACCGTATTAAGAAACAAAAGTATCTCTAGATTTTATTATTGGGGTTTTTCTAATATGTACTAATAGGGCATCTGTTAAGGGCATGTTTTAAACGAAATTGAATATCTACTAACTAAAAGAATAATTTGAGTTTATTAATTACTCCCTTTGTGCTAGTTCACCTTTCTATTAATGATTGTCTCAAAATTATTGTTTTATTTTTAAAAATCTGATTAAAATATAGTTACTTCCCATTTTACCTTTATATATTTTTAACTTTTCAAACTCTAAAACTATCCGACATCTTTGGACATAATAGTTAATCTAATAGAAAAAAAAAACTTCATTAATTGCACATATCTTATTTCGACTGTTTTTTATTTCCAGACACTTTTTTTGAAACGAAGTAAAATATAATTTTCAATTAATATAAAAAAATTAACTTTATTTAATGCCGATAAACATGTGACTTGTTTAGTCTTCCAGGCACATGATATTGTTAACATGAAATGAATGTTAGTATTCTTGCATTAGCAATGTATTTAGGAAATGAAACTGTTTGGTTTGCATTCGAGGTTTCAACCATCAAATCCATTAAGAGTTTTTTTTTTTCTTCTTTTTAGCCGATAAATGTTCTCAATACTACTGTATCTAATAAGAATCGAAATTCAAACCTCTTATACCGGTAAAAGTTTATCCAATTTTAAATTCACTACGCGACTGAGAGGAGAGTAGTTTCGAGAACTCAAAGGACTTAAAAGTGGGGCATATGATACAAGTGGAAGTGGATGGAGGGATATCACTATCCTTTCATCTGATTGGTCAGAAATCTATCCAATCCTACGTGGCACCATTCATTTCTTCTGTTTTGATATCACCATAGTCCCATATAATTTCAACACAAAACACAGTCTCATAGCAACCACATTCTTTGCAAAATCTAAAAATGGCAGCTTCTGCATCCTCTGCTGCTGTTCTTAATGGATTAGGATCGCCCTTCTTGTCCGGTGGAAAGAGGAGCCAGTCCCTCCTGTCCGCACCCGTTGCCGGTGTCACCTTGCCGGCCGCTCCTAGACGTTGTGTCGTCACATCTGCTGTTGCTGCAAAGAAATCTTGGATCCCTGCTGTTAAAGGTGGCGGCAATTTGGTTGACCCAGAATGGCTAGATGGCTCGTAAGTCCTCTCCTAAATGTGTGATTTTCGATTCAACTAGTCTATTACTATGTTTTATCTCTATCGGGTCAAATAAAATTAAAAAAAAAAGTCCAAGTAAAAAAGAACATGTTGAACTAATGCATAGAGACTGTATGCACTAGTTGAACATGCGACTTTATTTTATTTTATTTGATATGATAGTTATTAAACATTTTACGACTTTTTATTTGGACTGATCAAATAGCTTCTAAACTGATTATCAACGAAATTTCTTTTAACTACAGGCTCCCAGGTGACTTTGGGTTTGACCCGCTTGGTCTAGGAAAGGACCCAGCATTTCTAAAATGGTACAGGGAAGCAGAGCTCATTCACGGGCGGTGGGCTATGGCAGCGGTTCTCGGTATCTTTGTTGGCCAGGCATGGAGTGGCATCCCATGGTTCTTAGCCGGAGCTGACCCAGGTGCCATTGCTCCATTTTCATTCGGAACTCTTCTCGGAACCCAACTTCTCCTCATGGGTTGGGTCGAGAGCAAGAGGTGGGTTGACTTTTTCAACCCTGAATCACAATCAGTTGACTGGGCCACCCCATGGTCCAAAACAGCAGAGAACTTTGCCAATGCCACAGGAGAACAAGGTTATCCAGGTGGCAAATTCTTTGACCCGTTGAGCTTTGCAGGCACCATTGAGAACGGAGTTTATATCCCGGATACCGAGAAACTCGAAAGACTGAAATTGGCTGAGATTAAGCATTCAAGACTAGCAATGGTGGCAATGCTAATTTTCTACTTTGAGGCAGGACAAGGGAAAACACCACTTGGTGCTCTTGGGTTATAAGGGATAATATAAGTAATTGTGTTATGTAACATGTAAATTTATTTATTTAGAGAAATCGTGCAAACGCAAACCCTTTAATGCAGTAGTATATCTGCGCATGCTTTATGTATTTCCAAAATCGAGTGAAATATCCATGAATGTGCGTGAGTAGAGAACAAGTTGACAAAAACTGGCTATCGAATTTTTTGAGGATTCTTAAATCCTAAACAATGATTACTGATCAAGTAGTCTAACTAATAATCAGATAATCACCTATTCGAGAGTTTAGCAAATCGCTGTGATCTCTTTAATAACTAATATGACATTCTTGGGAAAAAAAAAAGGAGTTACATTCGTGAAATGGGAGTAAGAGTAAGTAACTTTAGGTTAAAAAGGAGTTATAATGTAAATTTTCTAAGCTCTGATAATCGTCTGCCTTGAAACACTGATGGCTTATTACGGTAATGATAATCATTCTTAAAACGCAGCTCCAACAACCCCCTAAAGCTTAAGCAAGTATTTTTAAAGGGATGTTCACAAAATTTAGCCAACCAACATTTCTTAAAAAACATCTCGATTAAATTAAGATTAGGGTCTTACAAGGATCCGATGGATCTATTTTACTCATACATGTTCTAATTGAAGCAAGAAAACGGTTCAAATGAATGGATGCCCAAAAATATGCAACACTTTAACTAGCATATTGCATATATAATAATAAATGAAAAATATTACATACTGCTACCCATGGCCATCAAGAACTCACCCTCGCAGACCACCTCACCTCCAACATACGCCTTACCGTCCATCTTTGCAATTCCAAATCGTTTTTGAAGTTTAGTGAGCGTCATTCGCATGACCAAAGTATCTCCGGCGATGACTGGTTTTCTGAACCTCACTTTATCAATTCCAGCAAAAAAGAAACTGTCACGTGACCCGCCCACTTCTGGTTGCAGCATTACTAAACCACCAACTTGTGCCATTGCCTGAAAATTAATACACTTGAGTATTCATATACAACCTTATCTACAAAAACTTCACATAAAAGCAGAGAATAGAGCCTTTCATATATTTCATATAGGTGTGACAATTTTAACACATTACTTGTGATTATGAATGAGTCGGTTTAGATTATGTGTTACCCCTAACCTGACAAATAGATAAAATCAGAAAATCAAGCTAAAAATGAAATGGTTCAAATAGGTTGAACCGGTCAAAAATTGGCAATATGTATTATTAATAGATACAACCTAAATCGCAATTCAGAAAACTATATTAAAACTGTACGAAAACAACTTTCTCCATTCTTATTTAACACACTAATTGTATAATTTTGAAAAATATAGGAAAAAGAGCGATACAAAGTTGCTCCTTTTGATTCGACCAGTCAAGAAAACTCATTTTTTGACCTCTTATCTTTTCTAGAAAAGGGGCTTATTTAAGTAGAAAACACATTGTTCAATGATATAACAGCGAGCACAGAAAGTGCAAATAGTATAATTTAGATCCTTCATAGGTGTGTTGCAATTAGAGTACAGGGTTAGGGCTCGGTGCTAGAACAATTATCAACAGCTTTTGATTAAGTACTTTAAAAAAACAACACACCAAATGAAAAAAAAAATGTCCAGCACTGGCAGTCTTTTAACCTTTTTAGCAGATATTTATCAGTAAAAGATCGATAATTATTTCATTTTGATTACTTTAGCTACTTGACATTATCATACTTTACAACAAGCCATTTCCTAGTACGTCTGACAATTACTAGAGGGGGAGTTGGATACATTTTGATTTCATTGTGAAAAAGAAAGTGTAGGACTATTAGTCAATTATCTATATTACCTCTTTTCAGAAAGGTTTCAGATTTCCCTCGTTGCTCATTTGCAATCATCAGACAAAATATTGATAACATTGACATCATAATGTATTTCAACTATTTAACTAATAATAAAATACTTTAATTAAACGATATATCAAAATAAACATTGCATTTATTTGGTCACAGATGCATACCAATACTTGATCGAAATATCAAAAACATTGAGAACTTTGGATAATGACAATGATCATTCAACCTAGTAGGAACCTAGCATCAATCGACCATCCTTCCATTTATCACTAAACTTAAATTAACTCTTTTTCATAACTTAAGATAATGACAATTCACATTTGAACAATATTTGTTAGCAAACATAAATGGAGATTTGTGCTAATAGCTAGAATGTTCAATCCACAATATAATAACAAGACACGTAGGTGAGGGTGGAATAATAGACTTTATATTAATAACATGCATCAAATGATACTAATAAAAAAAGTGTCGTATACACACATTTGGACTGTCGATATCAAACAACTCAATTATAATCACAAGATTATGTATTGTACAACTTCACCTAAATGATTAGCAGAAATTTGACCTTAAATGACAAGACATCGTTTACTTGCGAGTGTTGTCACAAAAGAACGTTCTACTAGTTTAAACAATATTTTTAGTTTGTATAATGAGTTCAAATACACAAATAATCTCATACAAAATGGTAAGCAATAACTGTAAATTCGAACGAGATATTTGAAAATGTACCTCAACCATAAGAACACCAGGCATAATGGGTCTATCGGGAAAATGACCAGGAAAAAAGTTATCATTAATAGTGACATTCTTAATCCCAACTGCTGAAACTCCTGGATTGTACTCAATCACCCTGTCCACCAAAAGAAATGGAAATCTGCAAGCAACAAAACCCAAATCACAAATCAAATAAAAGTTGAACCGAATTCAGAAATCGAAGCAAAGGGGTAGAAACCTATGTGGCAAGATTTCACGAATCTGATTGATATCAAGAACAGTAGGATATGCAGCGAACCCTACATACATTTAGAAAGAAAAAAAATGTTTAATTATTTTGATTTGTGAAAAAATAAGACAATAGCAAAAGGGAGAAAGAGAGTAACTTAGTTCAATTGGGGTTTCATCTTTAGTATCGGGAGTAGCATTTGAAGTACAATTGGCTATAAGAGTAGTTTTGAATTGAGTTGATGGGAATCTGATAATTCTTGGGGTGATGGGTTTGAAATGGGAGATCTGGGAATGAGAATTGAGTGATGAGATGAGGGAGTGAGTCAGAGATGAGGAAGCCATTGATGAGTAGTATGGTTATGGGATTGAGAGGTGAAAGATGGTGTATTTGAGGTGAAAGATGGGGCGATGTAGCCGAGGTGAAAGACCAGGTTTTGAGTGAAGATGGCGGGCGGGGATAGCAAAGAATGTGTAGGATTTAATATTCTAACGGTTAGCTTTCATTTTTGATCGTCGGATCTACTAACTTTTATTTTTGATCTCAGCCGTCATAGTTGTCTATTTTATATAACTATTGGATCATAGTGGTTATGCTTTAGAGCCGTTGATTAGATGTTGATAATCCATAATCTAATCCAAGTGAAATCATTTTGTCCAATAGTTTAGTGCCATGTCATGAAAACTGTTTTGTAACTTCTATTTGTAACTTCTAATAGTGATGTAATTACCTTTATACGTAACTATTGGAAAACAGTTATGCTGCATAACTGATAGTTACGCTACGTAACTGTTGTTATGTAGTGTAACTGTTACAAAACTGCAGCGTGACTTTACAACTCGATCTAAATACATTCATACTACACGACCCGTTCTAAGTTAAATACAAACTACAAACATGTGACAACCGTCAAAAATTCAGGTGATTCTCAGTTACTTAATAGGTTCGAATCTCCAATTACTCTTTTTACAGTGTTCATAATTCTCTAGCTCGTACATGTTGTGTCTTTATTTGTCGGAACCAGTGTCGGAATAACTCCCGGAATCAATTATATAAGTC
>CAJVGC010000518.1:0-30180 GCA_910822075.1 Senecio squalidus | reverse complement strand
TAGAAACACGTTGGGTTTTTTATTCGGATCGGGATTGGGTCGGGTTGGGTCGGTTTGGGTAATCTGGCTGTACGTGTCCTGCTTCTTGACGCGTGTTTCCTCCGTGTTGTCTTTTCTCTACCCCGTCCCTCTGTTTCTCCCGCCGACTTTAAATATCGGGTTTGGCTGTTTTTTGGCTTATTTTAGACCGCTGGGTTTTTAAAATGGACGCTATGATGATTAATTTGTTTAGTACGTCTGCGTGAATTCAAGCAGAGTTGGGGTTATCTGTATCTTGGCAGGGCAACTCGGGATGGTAATGTGAGGTTACATTGCAACCGATAAGTGGGTTTGCAGCCATGGCAGATTAGTCCACATTGTTGATTGTCAATAAATCTGAGCCCCATAATCATTTTACTTCCTGAAATTCATGAAGCTTATGTTTTAATTATTCTAATCTTTCCTATGAAATCTGTTGAATTCACAAATATTCACCTACATGGAAGTCGAATCCATTTGTCTAGGAATGTATATTTAGTCTGCATTTAGAGGTTTTTTATTATGGACAATGACTGATCTTTGAGGTACTTTATATAATCTGTCTTTTTCGGTAACTTGATTTTAGTTTCTTTATCTTCTTTGTTTTCGTGTTGTGTTTTTAGGCACGTGTCAGTTGAAGTTGAGCAGCTGCCCGTAGAGGAAAAAACTGAAAGCTGCTAGGAACTAAGAACAGGAATCACGTACGTCATAGGGTGCGGTGTACTCTGTGGCTTCGGAGGTTACTGTTTCTACTTCTGACTAGCTTTCACTTTTTTCTTTAACTGCGGGCAGGTGCTTAGCTTTAACTGACGTAGTACATATAAACATTCTGCTTATCACTTCAATTATTTAGCGAAAGTGGAAATTCCCAAAGTTAAACTCTTTACTGACATATTCATGAGGTCAGTTGAGGTTCATTGGAACGAACATTAGTTGCTATCGAAACTTTACTACAGGGTAGAAGGAGTTAAATATTTGGGTGATAATTTTTTTACATCCACCTGTTTTACCTCGAGTAATCCATTTTCCAGTTTCGACAAATACTGATTTTTCTTTTAGCAAACCCTGCATTACTTCATTAACATGTAAGGACAGAGCTTAATTTTGGAAATTTCCATTTTCTCCAAGCAATTCAAATGGTTTTGAGCAACATGAATAACTGTATTTGGTCCCGTGATCTGATGGCATACCGCATTCAAGCTAACTTTAGACTTTATAGGTACGTAATCTTTTGATACTGTTTATATACGAAAAGATTGCTGAACTGTAGAAATTGATAATCAGATTTCGTAGGCGTTTGAATTACTTGGAAAAAATGGAAATAACTGCTTATATGCTGATGGAGCTGCTTGACTTTCGTTCCATTATACCTCAACATTTCAGACGTAGGTAATCATTTCACTCTTGCTTCCTACTTCAATTAAAAACATTTATTCAATTGACTTTAACTAATACTTCTCTTCACTCAATACATAACAACAACCAAACACCATGAGAAAAAAGTATTATAAAATATACCAGCAAAGAAAGATCAAAAGAAAAAGTTTCTCCTAAAAAATAACACGATTGTTTTGAAACAAAACATAAAAACCAAGAACACAAAAGAAACCAAAATTCAACAACTGCAAAAGATGGATCACAAGTTGGAGCGGGATGTAAGGCCTTCTGAAGAAAGGTGTTTGGATTCGAACATTGGGGTTCTGAGTATGGAAAACTTAGGTAAAGAGTTGACAAGCCAATAACAAAAAAATTCGTTTTCACTTTTTTTGTTACGGCCTCATCAACTCTTTCCCAAGTTTTCCAAACACAGAACTCTAATGCTCAAATCCAAACACCTCTCTTCCGAAGGTCTAACATCCCGCTCTTACCCGTGATCCATCTTTTTCAGTTCTTAAATCTTTGGTTTCTCTTGTGTTGTTTGTTTTCATGTTTCGCTCTTAGACAATTGTGTTACTTTTTACGAGTTTCTTCATTTTTAAGACCATTTGATTTGCTGGGGGAAAACGGAAAATCCCAAGGTGAAACTCACCGCTCACATATTAACGAATTTGCTGGAGTTTCGTTGGAACGAGCATCAGTACCCATCGAAACCTTAGGACGGAGGACAGCAGGTCCAATAGTTGGGTGAAATGTCATTTCATCTACCTATTTGATCTTCGGTACTCCGTTCTCCAGCTTCACTGGATACTTATCTTCTTTCCGACGACACTGCAATAAATTCGTTCATATGTAAGGAGTAAGTTTCATCTTGGGATTTTCCGTTTTCCCCTAGCACTTCGAATGGTGTAGAACAATGTAAGTCGGTTTCAATAGCCCAGTCTCTTTGACAATCTGTTTTTGATAGGTCTCCTTTCTAGTCTGCTTTCAATACGATCTAACCAATATTCTTTTATATTTTTGCAAATTACCTGGGACTAACGGTATCCAAAGAAACACGATCAGCAGTGACAGCGGTCATGGAAAACACATCGAGCAGGCACCAAAAACGGAAATATCGTACTCACCATGGTATGAACATCCTTTGTTATAAATTTTACATTGACATACCAAAAATCGAATATTCAAAACATCAAACAACATGCAGCTAGACGAGACTCTCACCAAATCTAAATACAGGGAAAACACATAGACCAGCCGCCAAGACCAGAAATATCAGCGACAATCATCACGGAAAACTCATGGAGCAGACACCAGGACCAGAAATATCGTAAAAGCACCAATGAAAAAGTCACCTGCATCTACCCAAACAATATATCCGATATTCCATTCTCCAGGTTTGTTGACTGCTGATCTCCGTTCCAACCAAGTTATCTGAGTATCCAGTCTCAGTTTAGAAATTTCCATTTTCCCCAACTAATTCAGGTGCTTTTGAATAATGCGAATGCTACAGGAGCTTGGACTGTGATAGTGGGTTCACGACTGGGAAGACTTAATGGCAGAAAAAGTGTAGGAAAAAGGCTTTGGGAACGGTGGAAAGGTTTTCAGAATAAGGGGAAGACGGGGGCTGAACTTCAGGAGGACGGCTGACTGGTGAAGAGGTGCTATAATGTCTAAGAACAAGTTTTTTTTCGATGTTTTTACTTTTGAAATCTGTTAACTTTTTAGATGAAGAGATTTTATCTCCTAATTTTGTTATAAAGTAGACATTCTTTTGTATAACGAAAACGCGACCGGACCTCGTGCAACGCACGAGTGTCCCCTAGTTTATTTTAAATCATTGTTTTCATTAACCAAGCACATTAAATATTATGATAATATTCATTCCATTTCATAGTATTTCCATTATCATTTCCTTTCTCATTAACTAACACAAACCAAACACATCCTAAGTTTATTAAATTAATTAAGATTCAAATCAGATTAGATAATTTAATTAGATATAATTACATACCTATACCTGAATATAGAATTGTTTGTGGTACAAAATCAATTGTATGCTAGTGGATCCATAATTCAGGGTTGGTATATGGTAGATGTTTTTGGATTTATTGTGTAGGGTTTGAAATTTTATATGATTGACATAATTAACCTAATAAACATTCTTCATATTAAATACTAAACAACTTGGCATTAAAAATAATATATGATGCATATGATATAGGTTTTTCTTCTTCTATAGTCACTCTATTTTTGTAATTGTTGAATAATTTGTTCAGTTTTTGCTGAACAATGTATGTTCAATATCAAGTTATTTCGCTGTTCGCCAAAAAATAATACCCCGTAATAATGTGATATAATATCATGAGAACCAGTTTTTTATAGCATCGAAATTGTTGTGAACAATTAATAATGTTAACTGGTTTAAAAAATTAGGTTCTTTTTTTGTTGCGAGGTCAATAAAATGTTAAAACATAATCATCTCATCAGACAAGCTAGTGTTTTTCTTGTTCCATAAAAACATTTTGGAGTGTTTGGATGAAGAAACCTGTTTGGGTGTATGTGCTTATATTAGGATGAAATATTAAACCATTTCAGTTCCAATAAACAATCAGTAAGCATCTCATAGATTCCATTACATAAATTCATTACACTTGAAACAAAATATTAATAACGAGACTGAAGTCGTTAACTGTATGTGAGTCCGTAGCCTTTAACTTTGATATGATGAAGAATGAAGATAAAACTAACATGATAAAGATTAGAGACACAACTGACAACGTAAATGGTATACACAAAGGGAGGTGATTGGTTAACATATAAATAACAAAAGATAAGCTGGAGTATCATGTTCCTGCTTGATACTAAATGAACAATTCCTCTAGGTAGCTAATCTGAGTTCAAGATCAACCTCTTCGATCGAACCTATGATTAGCGGTAGAACCATGGTCTTTTGTCTCTTACAATTCATAAGTTCTTCATCAAAACAACCTTGATCAATCGTCTTCGAAAAAGTACTAGAAGGATCTAAATTAAACCCTAAAATGAGATTTGTTTCAACAACATTATGATCATCAAAACTAGAAAGAGTTGTTTGACTAAAAGAAACCCTAGGTAAGGATTTGAAACTAGGGTTTGAGAGATTCTTGTGGAGATTAGGGTTTTGTGGTTGGGTGGTACATTTGAGAGTTTGCTTAAGCTTAGCTCTTTCTCTCCTATGGATATTCATGTGACCACCAAGTGCTTGAGCTGACCTGAATTCTCTTTTACAGAAACTGCAAGAATAAGATCTCGGTGGCCATATGAAACTCCCGAAAAGCCCATCACCATCGTCCGCGAAAGCTTCTTCTTCCCATGACTCGTTAAATGGATTTATGAAGCTATTTTTCTTGCTCTTTTCCCACATCAAGTAGTGTGAATATTTCTCCATTTGTTGGTCGTATACTGCAAATATTCAAACTTCTTGGAAAGTACTCAAGAGAGAGAGATATAGAAGCTGGTCAATTGATTACTTTTACTTTGTTGTAATAGAGAGAGACAGAGATGAAGAGAGTACTATTATATATAAATTGAAAATGAATGCATGAAAGCTACATAGAGAATTCAAAAGGGAAGAAAAAAAGGGCAATTAAATAGAGTAAACTCATGAAATTATATCAATTACTTCAAGATCGATTATGCATACAATCATATATATAAAGATAAACATGTACAAACTTTTATAAATACATACATACATAGACATATACATTTATATGTTTTTTAAACTCAAGCTAGGAAGTTGCTAGTGAGTGATACTTACAAAGGAATAAAAGAGATACTACATGGATTATAGTTCCAATCTAGCCATGATAATTGATGTTTAGAGATTCTATTTGCAGCCCAAACGAATTTATATGTAAGGTCGTAAGTCATTTGTCAAAGAACTTATGAGTCATCATAGTTATACGATTTAACATTTGAATTACATACTTTTTCATGTTACAACAATAAATAAAAAACTTATTCCTAATAATTGCCACAATCACCGTTTTTGTAATTAAGAGAGATTTGATAAAGTGTTTGGTTCTTGAGTAGAGATCAAGTGTATTCAGGGGTAGAGAGAGCTTGGGACACAATTAATCTATCTCTAATTGAGTCACAATTTAAATAAATACTATATTAAGGGTCCGTTTATTTCGCATAATATTTTTATAAGAATTAGAATCTATCAAGAGAACTGGAATTTGAGGAATTGAGTCTGAATTGATTAAAAGTTGTCATGTTTGGTTGGCAAAATTCAACATAATTTAGTTTTCAAATTTTTTGCATAATTCATGATGATTTGTAAATCTTTCAAATTAATTAGAATTTTGTAATATATGTATGTTGAAGATTTTATAAAAGACTTATGAGAGCTCGAACTTTTGAAAAAAAGAAAGAAAGATAAGCTTAAGCTTTCGAAAATAAAGAATTTATAAGAGACTTACGTAAAGTAAATAAAGAAAAACACATTGTTATTTCTAGTAAATGTTTATAAAATGACATATTTTATCTAACCTTTTAGTATTGTAAAAATTGTTGTGGTAGACGAGATATGTGACATTAATTCTTAGCGGTTATATTAAAATGGTAGGAGTTGTTTGAAATACGTTTCACTAAACTGGTTTGAATTTCTAGAAATGATGAATCTTGAATTCCTTCAGTTTGGGAGGAATTTTGAATTCTATCGAAAGAAATTCGATAGAATTTTTGCAGATTCTAATTCATTATATGTGTACAACCAAACAGGATGCAACAGGAATTCCGAATTCCAATCCCTAATAATTCCCTTAGATTCTGCGAATCAAATGGGGCTTAAGGCTATTTCCAAGTTAATATGGTAAACATAAAATGATAGAACAAAACACATGAAACTCCATAGATATTGATCTCCTTACTTTGCGTACATGAAACTATTTTCCTAGCTCTGCGCCGAGTGTATTAGATAATGTAACATTTTTTTAATTTTTTTTTTATGATACAATCTATGTTTAGCTTTTTATTTATAATCTATGATATATACTAAAATAGATGAATCAAAAGCTACATGGCAAAGCCTACACCATTATATAAGTTTTAAGATTAATTTAAAACCCTTATATCAAAATGATGATTTCATATGACAACATTATTTACTATTTTCATTTTGGTCATTCAATTTTAATTATAATTTTAATCCTTCAACTTTAATATATATTTAAATAATATTAGTTTGACATAATTATTTAGAATCCAACATATTTATCATATATTATTTATTTATTTTCATAAAAACTATTCATTAAATTTGGTTTTTAACATAACACTTTTCTATCAGTTTTTACTTTTAAAAAAATAAAAACATATAACTACTTAAAGAATACATATTTATATTTTGGAATGTAGTATAAAAACCCGATATATAATATGTTTTTTAATTTCTTATTGAACGCTCATTTCCTAATATATATATATATATATATATATATATATATATATATATATATATATATATATATATATATATATATATATATATATATATATATATATATATATATATATATATATATATATATATTAAGTATGTTTTATATTTTTATATCTTTAGTTAGACAATACCAAGTAAATTTACTTTATTGGTTAACCTATAACATTACGAATTAAATGTGAAGTTGAAGTCAACCTCATAGATATAGTTGACATAACTTTTCTCATTTGTTACGTACCAATACGAACTTAAATGTGGAGTTAAGGTCAACCACATGGTATAAACGAAACCACATAATATTTAATAACACACTTTAATACATATTTGTTGTAAAATATTAAATGGGCCATTTGGGTCCAATGGGCTATGTCTATTCATCTCCTGTATTCAGATGTAACCTAGGGTTTCTAATCCAATATAAGGATTGTCACTGTATTCCCTGAGACTTGATCTATCAATAATATTTCTCCATTTCTTCTCAATTATCTTTGTCATTGTTCTTTATTTCTTAACACGTTATCAGCACGAGTTTTTGCTCAAAAACCAAAAAGGTAAAGAAAATTAAAATCATTTGGATTACATTTTTTTTTGTTTTTGTTTTGTTATTATTTGATCTCTATAGTAATTTACAAAAACAATCTATGTTCTACAGTGATTACATAAAGAGATAATTAAAAAATAACGTAACCTCATGTTGTGTTATTGAAAAAAAAAGAAAAAAAAATAGAACCTCAAGTTCTAATATGGTCTCTTAAGATCAAGAAAAACATAACCTCATGTTATGTTGAAAAAAAAAATATATATATATAGAACCTCAAGTTCTAATATGATTTTAAGATCAAGAAAAACATAACCTCATGTTATGTTGAGAAAAAAAATATAGAACCTCAAGTTCTAATATGATTTTTAAGATCAAGATAATAACCTCATGTTATGTCGAAAAAAAAAAAACTATTAGAACCTCATGTTCTATTACTTTTGTTATTGTTTAAACAGTATTCGTTTGTATATTATACCTGCATTTTTTTTTACGATCAAATGTTTGTATTTTACTGTTTGTTTAATTTTTTAAAACTAAAGTTCCACTACAATTACTTACGTATTCTTAAAACTAAAGTTCCACTACAATTACTTACGTGTAGTTCGGTTCCTAATATTCTTCGATTTCTTAGTAACATTATAATATGATATTTTATTATAAGATCTTATCTCTACCTTGAACTTGATAAGTATTATTTAATTAATTTAATATTTAATAGTTTTTTTCAAGAATATTATAACATCTATCTTTAGGCTTTTCAGATGTTAAAAAAAATGATTTAATATGATGTTTAAATCCTGTTTTCGTATATGATTTATTCGGTGATTTAATTGCTTAAGAAATTTATATAATGACTAATATGCTATAGAGAGGGGAAGAAGACTAGAAAAGTCATATGTTCTGCTTTATTCTTTACTGATTATACACATTTGAAAGGAATAAAAAAAAAAAGATAACAGTAGTCCTACTACTTAAATACTATTTATGAATAAAGTTTTTTTTTATGGTGTATAATTGTTTAATGTTTGGTATGTTTTTTTTCGTAGTTAAGATGTCAAATGCAAACATGTCAAAAATAAACTTTGATGTTCTTGATATCTCCGGAAAAGACTATCTCCCTTGGACTCTTGATGCTGAGATCCATTTAATTGCTAATAATCTGGGAGAAACAATTAAACCCCAAAATAAAGCCCCTCCTCAAGAGCGCGCTAAAGCAATGATATTCCTACGTCATCATTTACATGAGGACCTCAAAAAGGAATACTTAACGGTGAAAGACCCGTTAGAACTATGGGAAAAATTGAAAGAGAGGTTTGACCATCAAAAACAAGTCATTCTTCCAAAAGCTCGTTACGACTGGATGCACCTCAGGTTGCAGGATTTCAAAAGCGTGAACGAGTATAACTCCGCAATGTTTAATATCACATCAAAATTAATGTTATGCGGAGAAAAGGTTACTGAAGAAGACATGCTTGAGAAAACTTTCTCAACTTTTCATGCTTCCAACATGCTCCTACAACAACAGTATCAAGAACGTGGGTTTAAAAAATACCATGAGCTTATATCCGTTCTCCTTGTTGCTGAACAAAACAATGAGCTTTTGATGAAGAATCATCAAGCACGCCCCACTGGTTCTACTGCGTTGCCTGAAATAAATGCAACCTCAAATAAAAGGGGTAATGGTCGTGCACGCGGTAATAACCGTGGCAATGAACGAGGTCGTGGCCGTGGCCATGGACGTGGTCGAAACAATGCTTGGCATCGTGATGGTTACAAACCAAAACCCTCTGATTTTAAGAAAAAAGATGATAAAGGCAAAAGGATGCAACATCAAGCTCCTAAGAATCCTAGAGATCCTTGCCACAGATGTGGCATGACAAATCATTGGGCAAAACAATGTCGTACCCCTAGACATTTTGTTGACCTTTATCAAGCATCACTAAAGAAGAATGGAAAAGACATTGAAACAAATTTCATTGATACTTTCAATGTAGCTGATGAGCTAAACCCAAATGTGCATTTCGACTCCTCAGATTTCTTTGATGACGTCAAAGACGTGGTTGCTTCCTTTTCCAATGATCAAAATGCCAACTAGTTGCCTAGTTTTATTTTACTTAGTTTTTCCACAATAATTGTTTTAAGTTTGTGTTGAATAAGCTAGGTTAGTTCTAGCATCGTTACTTATGTTTGAAACTTTAATTAATGCAATATCCATTTGTTTTCTTTAAAGTGATCTTATTATGAAATGCTTATTTACTTATTTTTTTATGTTCAAGGATATGAAAAGCATTTTGGAAAACGGTGAAGACGAGTGTCTGGTTGATAGTGCAACAACAAATACCATTTTGAAAAATAAAAAATATTTTTATGATTTTCATATAACAAATGCAAATGTCAACACAATTTGTGGTACTAGCAACTTGATTGAAGGTTCTGGCAAAGCCTGCATTGTGTTACCTAAAGGTACACAATTAATAATAAATGATGCGTTGTATTCTAGTAGATCGAGGAGAAATCTACTACGTTTCAAAGATATAAGACGCAATGGTTATCATGTTGAAACCATGACTGAAAATAATATTGAGTATCTCCAAATTACATCCATAAATAATGGAAAAAAGTCCATAATGGAAAGAATGAAAGGTTTATCTTCTGGATTGTATTTTACATGCATTAACCAGTGGTTTCTACCCGAAAGGGTATCGATCCTAAAATATTTACCCTTTGGCATGATCGACTGGGTCATCCAGGTGATATAATGATGAGGAGAATCATTGAGAGCTCAAATGGGCATCCATTAAAGGATCTCAAGGTCCTGTTATCAAAAGATTTATCATGTGGAGCGTGCTCTCTTGGAAAAATGATAACTAGGCCCTCAATGAATAAAATTGAAAATGAATCTCCCTTGTTTCTTGAAAGAATTCAAGGAGACATTTGTGGGCCAATTACTCCTCCATGTGGACCATTTAGATACTTTATGGTATTAATTGATGCATCATCCCGATGGTCTCATGTCTGTCTGTTAGCATCAAGAAATGTTGCTTTTGCAAGGTTACTTGCCCAAATAATTCAACTAAGAGCACATTTCCCAGATTATCAAATCAAGAAGATTAGGCTTGATAATGCAGGAGAATTTACATCTCAATCATTTAATGATTTTTGTATGTCAATTGGGATTAAAGTTGAGCATCCTGTAGCACATGTGCATACACAAAATGGTCTTGCTGAATCTTTAATAAAAAGATTACAACTAATTGCTAGACCATTACTTATGAAATCAAAATTGCCATCTTCTGCATGGGGACATGCTATCTTACATGCTGCTGCTCTTATTCGATTAAGACCAAGTGCATCTCATAAGTATTCTCCACTTCAACTGGTTTCTGGAAGAGAACCAAATTTGTCTCATCTAAAAGTCTTTGGTTGTGGTGTATATGTCCCAATATCACCACCACAACGTACAAAGATGGGACCTCAAAGAAGATTGGGCATTTATGTTGGCTTTAATTCTCCATCAATCATCAAATACTTGGAACCATTAACTGGAGATGTTTTTACAGCACGTTTTGCTGATTGCCAATTTGATGAAACAATGTTCCCAATCTTAGGAGGAGAAAATAAAAAGTTGGACAAACAAGATGTAACTTGGAATGCATCACAAATATCTTTTCTTGACCCTCGAAGTGGTCAATGTGAATTAGAGGTTCAAAAGATCATTCATTTGCAACAAATAGCAAACGAATTACCTGATGCATTTACGGATACAAAAAGAGTTACTAAATCATATATTCCAGCTTTAAATGCCCCTTCTCGGATTGATATTCCTGAAACTCTAGATGAGTCAAATGTACGCAGAAAGCGTGGAAGACCAATGGGTTCAAAAGATACGAATCCACGAAAAAAGAAAGAGCAGAATACAACTGGAAAAGCTCAAGGAGTTGTTATAAATAACATCCCAAAAGAGATTAAAATAACACAGAAAATGTGGATAAATCTCTTGAAGATGACCATGTACCTACTGAATATGAGATCTCAATAAATTTTGTACAAAATGGTACAACATGGAATCGAAATGAAACACGTGTTGATGAAATTTTTGCATATGCTATAGCAAGTGAAATAATAAATGATGAAATTACTGTGCCAAAAACTATTAGAGAATGTCGACAAAGAAATGATTGGCCAAAATGGCAAGAGGCCATACAAGCTGAACTAGATTCACTTAAAAAACGCCAAGTATTTGGCCCTGTGACGTTAACCCCAAATCAGGTGAAGCCGGTAGGCTATAAATGGGTATTTGCGATAAAAAGGAACGAGAAAAATGAAATTGTTAGATACAAAGCGAGACTTGTAGCACAAGGTTTCTCACAAATACCTGGGGTAGATTATGAAGAAACATATTCACATGTTGTGGATGCAACGACTCTTAGATATTTAATCAGTCTTGCAAATGTTGAAAGGCTCCAAATGCGCCTTATGGATGTTGTCACAGCCTACTTGTATGGATCACTTGATAGTGACATTTACATGAAAATCCCGGAAGGAATGAAAATGCCGGAAGCTTGTGAAAATAAACCCCGTGAAATGTTTTCAATTAAATTGAATAGATCTTTGTATGGACTTAAACAATCAGGACGAATGTGGTATAATCGTCTAAGTGAATATCTTTCAAAAGAGGGATATAAAAGTAATCAGATAAGTCCATGTGTTTTTATTAAAAAATCAAAGGCGGGTTTCACAATCATTGCAGTGTATGTTGATGATTTAAACATCATCGGAAATCTTGATGAAATTGAACATACTGCAAATTTGTTAAAGAACGAATTCGAAATGAAAGACCTTGGTATGACTAAATTTTGTCTCGGATTACAAATTGAGCATTTGTCAAATGGAATATTTGTTCACCAATCAAACTATACAGACAAAATATTGAAACGGTTCAATATGGATAAAGCTCATCCACTAAGCTCACCAATGGTCTGTCGTTCACTTGACCGAGAACTTGATCCGTTCCGCCCCAAAGAACATGATGAGGAAGTTCTTGGTCCTGAAATTCCCTATCTAAGTGCGATTGGGGCTTTGATGTACCTTGCTAGCAATACACGCCCGGATATTGCATTTTCAGTAAACTTACTAGCAAGATATAGTTCCGAGCCAACACGCCGACATTGGAATGGAATTAAACATATTTTTCGTTATCTTTGTGGTACCCGTGATATGGGATTATTTTACCAAAAGAACTCAAAATCTAAGTTGGTTGGATACGCTGATGCTGGTTACTTGTCCGATCCACACAAGGCAAGATCACAAACAGGTTATGTTTTCACTTATGGGGACACCGCAATTTCTTGGAGATCGACGAAACAATCATTAACTGCTACATCATCAAACCATGCTGAACTTATTGCACTTTATGAAGCCGGTCGAGAATGCGTTTGGTTAAGATCGATGATTCAGCACATCCAAGAAGAATGCGGACTCGAGTCTATCAAAGGAAATCCAACCATATTGTATGAAGATAATGCGGCATGTATATCTCAAATCAAGGAAGGGTATATCAAAGGCGACAAGACAAAACACATTTCTCAGAAATTTTTCTTCACTTATGATCTACAAAAAGATGGGGTTATTGATGTTTGTCAAGTTCGATCAAGTGACAATTTGGCAGATTTATTCACAAAATCGTTACCAGCGAAGGTGTTTGAGCAACTGGTTAAGAAGATTGGCCTTCGACGTTTAAAAGATATACATTAATTTGAGGAGGAGCATTATGCGCACTGCACTCTTTTTCCCTTCATCAAGTTTTATCCCATTGGGTTTTTCTTGATAAGGTTTTTAATGAGGCAGTCTAGAGCGTATAATAAACGATGAATATCCAAGGAGGAGTGTTGTAAAATATTAAATGGGCCATTTGGGTCCAATGGGCTATGTCTATTCATCTCCTGTATTCAGATGTAACCTAGGGTTTCTAATCCAATATAAGGATTGTCACTGTATTCCCTGAGACTTGATCTATCAATAATATTTCTCCATTTCTTCTCAATTATCTTTGTCATTGTTCTTTATTTCTTAACACGTTATCAGCACGAGTTTTTGCTCAAAAACCAAAAAGGTAAAGAAAATTAAAATCATTTGGATTACATATTTTTTTTGTTTTTTTTTTTGTTATTATTTGATCTCTATAGTAATTTACAAGAACAATCTATGTTCTACAGTGATTACATAAAGAGATAATTAAAAAATAACGTAACCTCATGTTGTGTTATTGAAAAAAAAAGAAAAAAAAATAGAACCTCAAGTTCTAATATGGTATCTTAAGATCAAGAAAAACATAACCTCATGTTATGTTGGAAAAAAAAATATATATATATATATATAGAACCTCAAGTTCTAATATGATTTTAAGATCAAGAAAAACATAACCTCATGTTATGTTGAGAAAAAAAATATAGAACCTCAAGTTCTAATATGATTTTTAAGATCAAGATAATAACCTCATGTTATGTCGAAAAAAAAAAAAACTATTAGAACCTCATGTTCTATTACTTTTGTTATTGTTTAAACAGTATTCGTTTGTATATTATACCTGCATTTTTTTTTACGATCAAATGTTTGTATTTTACTGTTTGTTTAATTTTTTAAAACTAAAGTTCCACTACAATTACTTACGTATTCTTAAAACTAAAGTATATGTTATTATTGCATTATGTATATATTTGATAGAGACATAGAGTTCTTCACGTATAAATTTAAAGTTGAAGCTCGAAAAACGTACATATAATAAACTAAATGATAAATATTTGAAATTATAACTCATCTTATCATACATTATTATTGACACACAATGTTCTCTCGGTTTCTATATGATATATTTGATTTTTTCTCGATTGGGTTCTCCGTGTATTCGCGGGAAATAAACTAGTTAACTTCTATAATAATGATTATATATTTCTAACCGAAATATGTTTAAGACACAAATTCAAAACCGGGTCGTTTGCCACACCCTAATTATGTTGTTTCACGAGTCTTAAAATAATTCATTTGCTCCCTTAATTCATCCATCTAATCTCAAAGTTGTTCCGAAACTAAAGGGTCTAAACCCCCAATGCCAAATGGTACCATAGTAATGGTAACATTAATCACAGATTGAAAACATATTTTTTTGCCAAAAACCACTACAACATATTTTTAACACTGCATTTGAATATAATTGAACAAATTTTATATGGAACTGTTGATATGTATGTGTGTGTCTCTTTGTGAATAACTAATTAGAAGGAAATACTCGGTTTTAAAATATTTTTATTTTAGATGGAAAATATTACACTTAATTTGGATCATTAGTTGACACATTTAACTTCTTATGTGCATAGAACTTGAAATATGTTTTAGAATCATTTTGGTCATTACTTCAAGATAACGTCAAAGTACATATAGTCAAGTGACATTGTCTGCAAGAATATTATAATCATTATAAACAACTAATTAAAGTGTTAAATAAAATCATCTCTAGCATTAGTGTCACATTTTCCTGGTCGATATAGATATTTTTTTATTTTTTTTGTTGCTTTCACATTATTGACGATTTATAAAATGAGTCATAGAAAGCCTTTTCGGAACTGTTAATTGAATGTTTCTAATCATGATATCTAGAGGATTTGGATTCATGTCGTACCAATTTATAGCATATATTTTCAATGGGTTAAATTTTAAACTGACATTGATAAATATGCTTGGTTCATGACCAAATTCTCACGACATCTTTGTTTTATAGCAATCCTATCGAGCCAAATTGTGGCGACATAAGAAGAAGAGCCTTTAATTCGATTATCCCGCTAAGGAAGATGGTAGGTATATGTGTAGATTCAAATTCCAATGTGATTACATATGATTGAACATGTTATGTTATCTTTTGGCTGTGGTAGGTTTTATGTGTATTATTTGATGATGTTCAAATTAAATTGTATGTTTTGGCTTATAGACAATAAGAAAAAGACATGACTATCCTTTAATTTCTAACCATTAGACCAATAAATTATGTGAAAGAGAAAACATAATTATATACAAATTAAAAAACCGGCTAATTTCACTTTATGTGTTCCGTGGCATTTGAAGTTAACTAAAGAGTATTGAGTAAAATCTTTATAAAAAAGATGTCACATAAATTAGTTAAAGAATATTATCTTATATTAAATTTTGTGTCATTCATAGCTTTTACATCAGTATAAGAGTAAATGAAAAAAAAACTGACTTGCCTCATCTTTTCCTGCCAACTATTGATTCATCAAAATTTTATATTTTCATCATTTGACCAGAAACCATTTATAATTTTATGTTTTGGCTATAAAATCTAGAACTTAATTAAAAAAACCACGAAATTGATATTTTATGGTTTTTAAAGATTGTGGCCGACGTAACACGCCTTAAAATTTAGGGTCATATTCTTCATGTTAATAAGATTGTGGCCTATTTAAAGCCTTCAAACTTTTATATATTATCGTTTTTCAAAACCATAATTGCTTAAATTCTCACAACTTTCAATTTCTCGGATATTTGTTCTTTAAGAAAATAAAAACATGATTGTTCAAAACGTTATAACTTTTATCATATAAAATGGATTAACGTGTGTAATTATAGAAAAAACGCACGAGACTTCCTCTCGTTTATAGTGTTTCTATGGGTTTCATTTTCCTTTCAATTTCCCGTTTACTATTAAATCAAGCATATGATACACTAGATTACAACTTTCCTTTTTTGTAATAGTACTAAATATATAGTATCCACACAATTTAAAAAGGGTATGTAAAAAAAATAAAAAAAATAAAAACGGTTTATTTTCTGTAGAATTTGTCCAAATATATATAAAACTTAAGATTGATGTTCATGGTTTGCTTCCATGAACTTCCAACGAATCTACCGACATATAATTCGGAATTGATGGATGAGACTTTTAAGTCTATAATATGACTCTATGAGGGACAAAAAAAATAATACATTAATACTTAAAATACTTTCATTTTTCCATACCAGACAATATTGACCCATAACTCATGGTTATTTGTAACTCGTGATTATTTAATTAAATAAGAAAATATAGACTCCCCGAAGTCTAAAAATTCTCCAATTTAATCATATACTTATTAATTCATTTAAAAACCAATCATTTCACTTCAGCTATATTTTAATTATATATCAATTAATTCATTTACAAACAGATAATATAAAAGCTATATTTTACAGGGGTGTTTGTACAAGTTTATTTTGTAGGCTTATTGGCATGTGTAAAAAAATTAGGGCAAGTTACCGAAATAGTTTATGCGCTATTTTCTAATTGTTTATTACAGTTGGGTATCCGTTAATAGAGAAGTGTCAATGCAAAATGTTGATTTTTAAGGGGGTTTCATTTGTTCCACTGAAAATTGTCATGTTTTTTTTTTTCTTCCAAATTATTATGTTCTTTAGCTTGAATTAACATAATGAATTTATTTTTTCTAGATTTAACAATAAAAATGTTAACGTTAATTGATGAAGGACCAAATTTGAAAGAAAACGCCACATTTAAGGACGGTTTACGTATAAAATAACATATAGTAGGATTGTTTTAACAAAATTGGTATAATCACATAGATCATTTATGTTTGAGTTAATTACATAAAAAGTCCATATCGTTTGTCAGATATAATAGATTTAAACTGTGTGTTTTATTTATATGGATTTTTCTTCTTGTAGTTTATAATCGTCAGTGTCAGACCTACATGTACATAAGGGTATCTGTTAAAGTAAATTTCGACACTCTGGACCCTTCGTCTGGCTCCAGACGAAGGGTGGGGATAATACAAAGGATCTACTGTAATATTAAATAGATTAACCAAACATTTAATGACATGAATGATTGAATATTGAATACAAAGAATGTTCTCACTACTAGTTAGATGATTAGAAATAAATTTGCTACAGAACCCCCCCCCCCCCCCCCCCCCGCTCCATTCCATTCCTCGGACTTGCCTTTATATAGCAAGCCCTCGGTTATTACCCTCCGGGTAATCCCATAGGACCGGTCTGTTTCGTCTGTCACTTCATACGTGTTGGCGACGTGGCCACACTTCCTTCACACCGGTCAGATGACTGTGACAGTCATTAAATGCAGAAGCGCGTGGGCGGCGTCTTGTCTCCCACGCTCTTCTCCATTAAATGCTGTCCTCTCTCTGTCTTGTCTATAATTAATGTTGCACCTTCTTCAATGTTCCTGCTTTCTGAGACTCTTCATTACCTTTCGTCCGTCCCTGACTCCTGTTTTCTCTGATTCATTCCTATCGGTAGGCTGTTGGACGAAGGCATGCTTCGTCTTAGAGTGGTAACTACCTTATCCCAACATCTCCCCCCCTAGCCTAGGGAAGTGAGTGAGAAACTAGAGGCCTATTTCTGATCGAATCTTCCTTAGACTATGATTATCTGACGCTCCACTTGCATTTAAAAGGTAATTATTGCCTGCTAGCTTATTAATTCTTCTGATTTGACGGGGAGGAATGACCGCTCATTGACCTTCCTATATATATTCCTTAATAATCCCATTTTCATTTCCCCCCCCTTTTTATTTCCTTGAAATCAAATCGCTCTTTCCCCTTTTTTTCTCTCCTTCATTCCAATTAACCGTCATTGCTCGTTGTTTTCCGTTTTTCGATTTTTCCGATATGGGAAAAGCTGATATGCTTACTTCGCGCTGTAACCTGAAGCATGCCCCGTTTATTGATCTTATAAAGGATTATGGGTTAAAAGCGGAGTGGAAACCTCGTAATCCTGCGGCGTCCGCTAACGTCGCTGACTGTCCTGAGGACGCGATAGCGATGTACACTCGTTATTTTGACGCGGCCAATGTTCGTATCCCCTTTACCCGTTTTTTCCTCTCTGTCATCGAGTATTATCAGTTAAGCCCCGCTCAGTTTAATCCTTTAGGGGCCATGAGATTAACCAACTTTGAGCTTTTGTGTCATGCCCTAGGTTTTCCTGCCACCTTGAATTTATGGCGGAGTTTCTTCAAATTAATTCGATCAGGGGATTGGTTTACTGTCGAACGTCGTCCACCGACAGAGGACGAAGAGTGGGAGTGTTTTCGCTTCGTGCCCACCAGCCTGAAATTGTGGAAAGATAGGTTTATTTGGATTGACAGATCTGTGGCCCCCGTATTCCTTCCCTGGCGGCCTGCTCTGCCCGGCGCTATTTCTGATCCGGCTCCCCCTCTCACCAATGTAGAGGTAGAGCGCTGCCGGTTAATCTCTCTGAATAAAATACACATCCGGACTCATGATGAGTCAGTGTTGGTGCTGGGTGGCCTGAGCCGGAACTGGACTCCCCTGAACATGGATCCCTCCATCCATCTTCGTGGCCGCCGTAAGTTTTCCTTCTTAACGGCCTCCCTCTTCTTTTTTTTTTTCTTTTTTTTTTTTTTTTTTTAAAACCTCTTTTGTTGTGAACAGCTATTTCTTTGCTGGAGTATTTGAAGTTGGAGACTTTGGCTGGGGTATCTTTCCCTCTGGTTGCCCTGGGAGAAAATGTGCAGAGTTTCTTGGAGCGAGGAGTTGGGGACTTTGTGCTCCCTTCTGTTAAAATTCAAACCTTGATCCCCGGTGTGACCGCTTTGGTAGCCGACCTTCCGGGTACGTCTGCTCCACCATCGACGCGCAAACGGCAGCGGGGTAAGGGTTCCGGTCTCCTGAAGGTCAAGCGAGGGAAGCTTGTTCCTGCCGATGGTATGTTTTTTATTATTATTTTTGGAAGGAAGATTGCTTTTCTTTTAATCTTAACATTTCCTTTTCTTTTTTATTTTGTGTAACAGATGTCCCTTCTCATAGTGCAACGCCATCTTTGGAAGTTCCTCCCTCTCTCCTTGCTACCAGTTCCCATCCTGTTGCTGTTTCCTCTTCCGATGGTCCTGTGGTAAGGGAAGCCTCTCCACACCGTGATCGTGGAAAAAACTTAGATGAGGGAGAGAGTACACCGGTGGGAACTCTATTGACTGAAGCAGGAGGCTCCGCCACTCCTCATCCAGCGAACGATGGAGAAGATCCTTTGTCCGCCCTTTACGTGGCTGGGTGGCAAGCGAAGTGTGGTAGCGGGATGAGTGATCCCGAAGTTTGTCAGGACATGCTGAACCATTTTGCCACTCCTGTTGAGGCCCATCGCTGGAGGAGTCTCCCACAGGAGACTTTGATTAATAATTATAACGTGTTGCTTGCCCAGTTGGCAGTGGCCGGTACAGAGGTCCGCGGACGCTACATGGCTTCTAGTGGTACCGTCACTAAGTTTGAGAAATCCCTGATTAAGAAGGATGGGCGCCTATCGTCTGCGAAAGCTAAAATTGAAAAGTTGGAGGAGGAGGGTGTCAAACTCCGGAGGCGTGCTAGGGCTCAATTTCGAAGGATTAAACTTGAGCTAAAAAAGTCCTTCAAAGCTCAGAGGAAAATCAAAGGTCTGCAGAAGCACCTTCGCGATTTGGAACGTACCAACAGCGACCTTGTGAGGGTTCAACCTTTAACACCTGTGGATCCTGGGATGAAGTCGTTGCCCCTTGCTGATTGGGAGGGGTTAATTGAGAAAGTGAAGAGTTTGGAAACCCAGAATGGGGAACTGTTGTCCGAGAGGACGGAGGTAAGCTTAGCTGGTGAAAGGTTGGCAGCCGATAGGGCCGCTTTCGATGGTGAAAAGGCCGCGGCGGAGGCAATGGTTGAAAGCTTGACTGTTGAGAAGGCTGCTCTTGAGCGTGAAAATCTAAGGCTTGTGGCCGAAAATTCTGCCCTAGGGGTTACACATGAGCAGCTTTTGGTTGAGAAGGATGAGTTGGTTGGGAAGGTGGCGTGGTTACTTAGGGATGGAGTGAAAGCTTTTGTCGAGAAGCTCCATCAAAGTCACGAATTTAACGCCCCGTACGGAGAAATTGCCACTCTGTATACCAATGCTGGGTATGCTTCTGGAGTGCGTAATGGTTTTCGGCAGGCGCAAAGGAGTCTTCCCATGTCAGGTACTCCCAACTTTGATCAGGCGGCCGATGCCAAATTAGATGAGGCCCTTGACCGTTTGAAGCAGCTCTCCTTTCCCTATCTGGAAGCCCTCGGCCAGGATGTTAATCTTTCAGCGGAAGACCTATTGAAGATCGAACCAGCGGCTCCCCTTGCTGAATAGCCTCTATTAGTCGGTGTAATGTTTAAACTTGTTTTTGTTATGGGGGGCATGTGATCCCTTAGACCTCTGTCTGTGTAATCATGACTTTTAATTGTAGTAGCGTCAATGTACGCATTTTCCTTTTAATTTTTCTGTTGATTACTTCTTTCTTCCTTTATTTTTTATATATGTGTTTGTTTACTGAGCTGGGAAGCGTCCCTCCCAGAAGAGCACTTGGACTCTTTTTTTTTTGTATCTTCACTAGGATATACGTTCAGACTAGTGGATGGGAAAATCTCCGTCTCTTCTTGAGAGCCGGTATATATTTTAGGTAATATCTAGGGTTACAATCATTACATCATGATAAAGGAAATTTCCTTTTACAATACTAGACATAACATTTTCTCAACAGGCCTCCATGCCACGTTCGTGGGATGGCCTTTCCTTCTGTTCCTTCCAATTCATAGGATCCATTTCCAAGGATCTTTTTGATCTTGTAAGGTCCTTCCCATGTTGGGCCCAGCTTTCCAGTGTCTTCCTTCCTACTTGCTTCATTGTTCCGAAGAACCAACTCTCCCGCTCTGAAAGCCTTGGGGTTTACCCGTTTGTTGTAATATCCTTCCACCTGTCTCTTGTACTTTTCCTCGCGTATCGCTGCAATTTCCCTTCTCTCTTCAACTAAGTCAAGATTGAGACGAAGCTCCCTATCATTTTCTTCAACAGAATGCGTGCCTGTTCTGGCCGTTGGCATCCCGATTTCCGCTGGGATAATGGCTTCCGTTCCGTAGGCAAGGCTAAAAGGCGTCTCACCGTTGCTTGTTTTCGTCATGGTTCGATGTGCCCATAGCACGTGTGACAACTGATCTAGCCATTTGCCCCCCTCTTTATCCAACCTGGTTTTTATCCCTTCGACCAAACTTCGATTGGCTCGCTCCACTTGGCCATTGGCCTGTGGGTGAGCGACTGAAGTGAAGTTCTGTTGGATTCTCATCTCTTTGCACCATTCTTTGAATGGGTTATCCGCAAATTGCTTTCCGTGATCTGAGATAATAATCCCTGGCAAGCCAAATCGGCATACAATGTTGTCCCAAACAAACTTCTTCACCCTGGGCCCCGGAAATGGTGGCTAACGGCTTGGCTTCCACCCACTTGGTGAAGTAATCTATGGCTACCAGTAGGAATTTAACTCCTCCGGGGGAGATTGGGAAAGGTCCCACAATGTCTATGCCCCACTGGTGGAAGGGCCAAGCTGACGTGACTGAGATCAGGTCGTTTTTTGGATGTCTTGGAACCGAAGCATATCTTTGGCAACTTTGGCATTTCTGTATCTCCTCAGTGGCATCCCTATGCATGGAAGGCCAATAGTACCCTAGGTTGATTATTTTAGATACTACGGCTCGAGGTCCTGAATGCATACCGCAGGCCCCCTCGTGAACTTCTCTAATCACATAGTTGGCTTCCTTCGGACCTACACATCTAAGCAAAGGCATGAGGAAAGCCTTTTTGTATAATGTTCCCTCAACGAATACGTACATGGGTAGCTTCATTCTTAGCTTTCTCGCCTCTTTCTTGTCAGTGGGCTCCTCTCCTGTCCTTAGGCAACGGATGATGGGAGTCATCCAATTTGGATCCGTGTCTTCTACTATCGCTCCCACCACCTCTACTTCCGTGCTTCTGTGACTCAAAACCTCTACCAGAATCTTCTTTTGTTTCTCTGTGTGAGCTACCGATGCTACTTTGCTAGCGGCATCAGCTTTTACGTTTTCCTCTCTTGGAATTTGTCGAATGTTAAAGTACCTGAAGTTCTGTACGAGGGCAACCACTAAAGCCTTGTATTTGGCCATGTTTTCGTCCTTGGTTTCAAAATTCCCCTTCACTTGATTAGCCACAAGTGCTGAGTCCACTCTCACTTCGAGGTCCAATATCTTCATCTTGATTGCTATCCGTAGGCCTGCCAACAAAGCCTCATATTCGGCCTCATTGTTAGTGCTATCGAAAGAGAGCTTCAGCGCATAGGTGAATTCTTCTCCTGTAGGACTGACTAGGGACCATACCTCACCCTTTGGTACTGGACAGGGTGGTATTGTCAACTTTCCATCCTTGACGTTCATAGGTGGGGGAGGTGGTATCGGTACCTCAGCGATAAAGTCTGCTAGCACCTGCCCTTTCATGGCCTGCCTCGGCCTATATTCGATCGCGTAGGCCCCCAATTCTATAGCCCATTTCGCCAACCTTCCCGATCTTTCCGGTGTTGCCAGTATGTTCTTAATAGGTAATTCGGTCATTACTATTATTGGGTACGCCTGGAAGTATCGAGGTAGGCGTCGAGCCGTGTATATTAGAGCTAATGCCAGTTTTTCCATGGGTGGGTAATTCAACTCGGCAGCCCTCAGGGCTTTGCTCACAAAGTAAACGGGAGTCTGCTTTCCTTTTTCTTCCGTGATCAGGACGGCGCTTACCGTATTATCGGAGGCTGCTAGGTACAAATAGTTCCTTTCCTTCCGTTGGGGCTACCAAGGCCGGTAGCCGAGTTAAATATCTTTTTAGCTCTTGAAAGGCATCTTCGGCCTCAGCTGTCCAAACAAAATCAGTCACATTGATGCTTTTCTTTAGTGCTTTGAAAAAGGGGAGTGACCGTTCAGCCGATTTTGAGAGGTATCGACTCAAACCCACCAGCCTGCCGTTGAGGCACTGGACCTCTCCCAACGTCGCGGGGGATTTCATTTCTGTAATCGCTTTTACCTTGTCGGGGCAGGCCTTGATACCCCTTTCGGTTATCACATGTCCCAGAAACTTCCCTTCCACCACGCCGAACGTACACTTCCTCGGGTTTAACTTCATGTTGATACTTCTCAGCCTTTGAAAGGTCTCATCAATGTCGCTAATCATGTCTTCCTCCTTATGACTCTTGATGACGAGATCATCCACATACGCCTCCAGATTTCTACCAATTTGGGCTTCAAAGGTTTTGTCGATCAACCTTTGATAGGTGGCTCCGGCATTTTTCAATCCAAAGGGCATTTTTCTGTAACAGAATATGCCAAAATCCGTATAAAAGGCCGTCTTATCTTCATCTTCTGGTGCCATTTGTATCTGATGATAGCCCTTGTAGGCGTCCAGGAAGCATTTGTATTTGTATCCCATTAGAGAATCGATCTTCCAATCTATCTCCGGCAGCGGGTAGTTGTCTTTTGGGCAAGCTTTGTTGATATTCTTGAAATCAATACACATTCTCCAGGAGTGGTCGCTTTTCTCCACAAGAACTGGGTTTGCCACCCAAGTCTGATATCTCGCTTCTCGTAGGATTCCCGCTTCTGTTAACTTATTCACCTCCTCTTTTATGACTTGGTTACGCTCCGGAGCCATTCCCCTCTTTTTCTGCTTTATCGGCTCCACACTGGGATAAGTTTTTAACCGGTGTTCGGCAATGCTCCTTGGTACCCCCGTCATATCAGACGGTGTCCACGCAAATACATCCATGTTGTTGTAGAGCAGCGTGAATAATTTTTCCTTGCAAGGTCTGGATAAGTGTGATCCTATGGCTATGGTCTGTTCCGGGTACTTCGGGTTGATGACGAGTTTGTCCTCCGGGTCACGGTGTATCGCTGGTAATCCATCTGTCTTTTCGACTGAAACGCACCACCTCTTTCCCTGTCTCTTGGTACGAACTGTTGCGACACCATGGGGGGTGGGGAACTTTACCAGCCCATGGAACGGGGAAGGAACGGCCCCCAACTGGTATAATCCTGGTCTTCCTAGGATGATATCAAAGGGAGCCGGTGCCTGGACCACTGCGAAGTTCATCCATTCGGTCCTCACGCGTGGATACCTTCCTAAGGTCAGAGGGAGTGTTATCTCTCCCAACGGCCACATCATTTCGTTACTGAATCCTTGGAGTGCCGATTCAGACCTCATCATGCGTGTTTGGACAGATTTCCCAAGTTGTCGAAGGAAGTGCTCGTAGATAACCTCCGTGGAGCTCCCTGTATCTACGTATACCTTTGGGACGACGATGTCACCTATTTGTCCTTCCACTATGATCAACATTCGCTTTTGGGAGGAAAGGCTATTTCCTGGTTCATCCATGCAGGATCGGGCTCTTTCCTTTTTAGGGACGGCAAGTCTTTCTTTATCATGTGAACATTTCGGTTGACCCTGTTACCTCGTAACGTTTCCTTCTTTGCGCCTTCAATCCGGCGCGCGTATTTTCTTGGTTCGATCTCTTTCGTGGGTGTCGCGAACATCTCCTTCCCTCTCTGATTGACATTTCCACTGGGTATGTAGAGATTATGAGATTTAAGTGTACCTAGGCTTGTCAGTTCGTCCGCTTTTGAGGTAAATGTCGGGGGTGGCCCTGTGCCTCCAACAGATTCTTGGATAACCAACCAGGCGGGGTTTTCCTTCTGCCGATCTAAAGGCATTTTCCCCGTGTTTTCCCAGAATCTATCGTTGATGAACGACAGGGTCCCACGGATGGCGCCAATGTTAAAGTAAATTTTGACACTCTGGACCCTTCGTCCGGCTCCAGACGAAGGGTGGGGATAATACAAAGGATCTACTGTAATATTAAATAGATTAACCAAACATTTAATGAATGATTGAGTATTGAATACAAAGAATGTTCTCACTACTAGTTAGATGATTAGAAATAAATATGCTACAGAGCTCTCTCTATTCCATTCCTCGGACTTGCCTTTATATAGCAAGCCCTCGGTTATTACCCTCCGGATAATCCCATAGGACCGGTCTGTTTCGTCTGTCACTTCATACGTGTTGGCGACGTGGCCACACTTCCTTCACACCGGTCAGATGACTGTGACAGTCATTAAATGTAGAAGCGCGTGGGCGGCGTCTTGTCTCCCACGCTCTTCTCCATTAAATGCTGTCCTCTCTCTGTCTTGTCTATAATTAATGCTGCACCTTCTTCAATGTTCCTGCTTTCTGAGACTCTTCATTACCCTTCGTCCGTTCCTGACTCCTGTTTTCTCTGATTCATCCCTATCGGTAGGCTGTTGGACGAAGGGATGCTTCGTCTTAGAGTGGTAACTACCCTATCCCAACATCGGGTTAAGTATCATTTGGTTTTCTCGTCCTTTATGACCTAAACCGTATTAGAACCTAAGTGTCTGGTAGATATAAGTATGCTCGTAAGCTGGTTAGGGTTATTATTGACTTTATTTATACGATTAAAGTTAACGTTAAAATATAATGTTTTCCTTTTAAACAAGAAATACAATGGTCATTCAAATGAAAATTCTTTTTAGGTAATCTAGTAACTAGATTATCTTTGACCAATTTATTCATGTTTTTAAGGTTTATATGACAAAGCCTTTTGTGCCATTAATCAGACTCCTTTTCAGTAGTTTTGGATATGAAACAGTTTGTATAATCATTTGATTTAATCTTGTTCATATCCAAAATATACATGTCCTCATATATTGGTGTTTGTAAAACAATCATATCTGTTGGTATCACAAATTCAGGTTTTAAGATATAAAAATGATCAGAATTGAAAGCAGAAGTGTACTTTTTATCACATACCTGAGAAACAGACATCATATTGTAATTCAATTCTTTAACAAAATTTACCTGATCCAAGGTCATTTGACCGTTGGATACCTTCCCTTGACAAGTTATTGTGCCACCCATGTCTCCTGCAAATTATACATTTCCTCCAATGAAAGCAATAAAGTCTTGTAACAATTTGAAATTCCCAGTCATGTGTCTAGAACATCCACTATCCACAGCCCATATGTCATCTTCGGGTGCATAGATTGTTCCTCATCATTTGCTACAGTTTCAACATTACTCATTAGAGCTTGAACATTCTTGTTCTTGAATTCATCCTCTTGAACACCATCCCATTCACCAGAGGTAATGAATGCGTGCTTTTGTCCACTTGAGCTTGCCTCATCATTTCCAACTTTCACCTCTGCACCAGTCAATTTCTTTGTATCATCTTTGACTTGATAGTTGTTCCTTTGGTAATTATTGTTCATCCTCCTTGGTGATCTGCATTCTCTAGCAAAGTGTCTCAGCTCATCACAATTGAAATACTTCACCTTAGTCTTGTCAAAACCAAATTTATCTCCATTATCCCTTCTAAAATTGTTTCTCCCAGTCCTCTTGAAAAATCTATTTGCTCTCACACTTACCATTGCCATTTTCCATTTCAAATCAATTTCTTCCAAGTCATAAGGATGTATTTGCTCAAGATCTTCCCTAGCCAATTCAGCTTGAGTCAAACTTCCAGCTACAAAAGCTTCATAGCTTACCACAAATGCTATGTATAACACATCTTTGTCTCCTAAACCATTCACATTCAACCCACTCATACTAGAGTTCAAACCAAAAGACTGATATGCATTTGTTTCAACAGTTTGACCAGAGTATCCTTCATATCTATTTCCAAAATATCGAGCAGATACTTGATGTGGAGCATGGTGATTACCAGTACAACAGTTGTTATGAGACTGCACTTGACTAGAAAATGGAGTTGCATTATTCTGAACTTGAGGTTTTGATGTAACCAGAGCACATCCATAACCATTACTTGATTGTTTCTTATCATCCAACTTCATATCCACTTCATAAGATTGTAGAATTCCTATCAGTTCCACCAAATTCATAGCATTGAGATTTGAAGTTCTCTTAATAATCATTACTTGAACTGACCATTTGGTAGGGAGTGAACTCAACAATTTTTTTTACAGATATCACTGTCCTTCATCACCACTCCAGCACTCTTCAAGTGACTAATCAACAATGTGTATCTACTCACTTGCTCAGACAAGCTTTCACCTCTCACATACTCAAATGACTCATAGAGCGTTTTAATCATACCCCTCTTGATCTCCTTTAATTTCAGACTTCCTTCATAATGTAGCTCCATAGCATCCATCAATTCCTTAGATGAAATGCAATCCTTAAAATTGCTATAGATTTTTGTAGGTAAACCTAGAATAACAGCTCCCAAAGCACGAAAATCTTTATCTATCAACTTGTTATCAGCTTCAGTATATCTCTCAGGTTCAACATCAACCATTTGTGTACCACCATTTTCCTCTACCATTGGATGGTGTGGACCATTAACAATTGAGTTCCAGAGTTGTACCTCACTATAATATATGAATGCTTTGAAACGTAGCTTCCACATCATGAAATCAGCTCTTGAAAGAAATTTAGGAGGTCTTCCAAAAGATCCAGTCTCATTTTCATAGTTCACAATCGAAGCAGCCATATCAATACCAAAAAATTAGAATAGATGATAGAAATTTTAAATCGGATGAATCAATTTTAACTCGAAAATGATGATTACTTCTGTACATATTCAAATCTCCTTCAAACTTGAAACAATCACCAGATGAACACTTGATTATCTCACAATTGATCAATGATGTACTCAAACTATCGATTTTCAATGAAATTTCTTAGTAACTTCTTTTGCCACCAAAATTCAAACTAAATTTGCAGAAACCGGTGATCTTATCGTTTAATCCTTAACAATTCTATTAAACACCTCAGAAATAGCTCACTATCACTCGAATATTGAGCTGAATCAAATTGAATTTGATTTACCAGCTCTGATACCAACTGACGGGATTTGAATTATCTTAGATCGATATCTAGGTGATTAGAATTAATAAAATGTTTCGGAATCACGAATTAGTAATTGAATTGAGAAATAAAACGATGAATCAAATAAGTAAACGCAAAAGGAAGGTTTTCATTCAAATGCAAAAACTAGCAAGAAAGTTTGTTACATGCAATTTCATCTATTCAAACACATATTACCTGACACACTCTCTCGCTATTTATAGGCAATGAATCTAGACACTAATCTATTACATTACACATCCTTATATTCATTTAAGAATACTTCGGATGAACAAACTAACTTAAGTATTCATTTAACTTTAACTCGGATAAACTTCATTTAACTATGATGTTGAAGCTTGTTCTTCTGAGTTAAATGTCTTCACGTTGACTTTCTAAGGTTTAAGTCGAATGTTGAACTTTGTTTATCCGACTTAAACACTTAGACCAAAACAATACATCTGAAGTAGATTTGAAGCTTCATCCATCACACCACTTTTAGCTCCAACAAAGAGTCCTTCTTAGGGATTGGTACCTTGTTCGGCTTGTTGACCTACGCCAACACCTCAAGTCTTGAAAAGGCTTATTGCAGAAGTCTTCTTGAAGACAAAAAGTGTGTTGTACGACAACTTTTAACAATTAGAGTTTTTTTTACCCTCAAGTTTTTGAAAGGTTTAAAGAAGCTCTCGCTCAACAAGCTTAAGTTTCAAACGGCCGGTTCGAACCCTTAGTGAAATACAAACTTCAAATCAATTGCTTGTTTTCGTCCTTTGATTTTGTCCAAGTGAGTTCAATTTTGTTGAAGTTGTGTTTTTTAAATTTATTTTCCCACAACATCTTTACTAAATCTTCTGGTAAACATTTATAAATATTACACTCTTGAAATAATTATTAGAGAGAGTTTATTATAACTAAATTTAAAAGAAAATTAAAGAACTTAAAAAGGAAATTTCAATTTTTTAATCTGATAATAATTAAAAATCGTCAAAGATCGATTGTTGAACATAATTTCATAATCGGAAACTATTGATATAATTATTTCACTAAAACCTTTAAACCAGAAAATTTTGATATTATTATGAAGATTTATTCTAGAAAGAAATTAATAATTAATAAGAATAAAATAAAATGGAGCTATTGAAACATGTCTGAAAATTAGTGGTGTATCTAAAAAAAAAAAAAAGTAAATGAGTAAATCAAAAGTCATTTCATATATTAGATGATTTCGAATTCAATTTCAAGTTCAATTTCAATGATTATTATAAATTATAAATAAATATACACGAACAGTGTACTTAACTAGTGACAAAACAAACAACAAATATAAGGTCACAGATGGCAGGCTGCTGAAGTAAGACTCAAATTATTTCTTTTTAAGATTGCGATATAAATTCACTATATCTATATCTATATCTATCTATCTGTATCTATATCCCTCAAAACCCTAACTTTTTTTTTTTATCTCAATCATCTTTTACCAGGTAATTGTTTTCCTGATATGATTCAAATTAAGGTTCCTTCCTACAATCGATTCAATTTATTTATTCTATTGCAATTCTGTTCAGAATTTCTCCAGATCTATGTATTTTTATATATATTTTATTAACATAATCACAAATTTGCCAATTTTTATTTATTAGAATCAATTTGTGTTTGTATTTGCGAAGCTATCAGATTAATTGTTTTGAATTTTGATTTGGTGTTTTGGGATTGCATATTTAAACGTGTGTTCTGAAATAAGTGCTTTTTGAAATAAGTAACAAGATTGGGGCTGCGCCTTTTTCTTAAAAAAAAAATCAAAACGCATATTTACCCAAACATTTAAAACTGCGTGCTGCGTTTTAAAAAACGCAATATGCAATATGCACCAAAAACATGAAACCCAAGATACACCCTAATTTTTTGGATTTAGGGTTTTATTCAACAACAAATGCAATATGAATGTGAATTTTATGTTTCTGAGTCGAATGTACGTTCTTTGCCACTTTCAGGTCATGTTATA
>CAJVGC010000517.1:0-32488 GCA_910822075.1 Senecio squalidus | reverse complement strand
CCAACAGGATGAGGACGAAAACCTTGGAAACCAACAACCTCCCTTTCCCTCCAAACCGCATCCAGCGAGGGGGGAAATGAGAAAAGGAATATTCATCATTAGCCCACAAGGAGAAACAATAACAAGCAACCAACACATCCGTGGGACTTGCCCCATAGCGAATACCACAAAAGCTTTCTATACTCTCGAAATCACAGCCAAGGAAGCACGTCCGGACCCCAGTACCGTTACGTGTACGTTTCCCTATCAACTTCCATCCTTCTTCCATGCTATTCGATACAAGAGCTGAAAGAAGCTCTGTCTCCGTAGGAGTTAGACCCCTCATTTACCTGGGATCTAAAGCTCTTAAGGGTAACTCACTATCGAATATGCCAACGGTCAAGAGCTCGAAGCTATGAATACAATCTTAGGAGGTTCATCATGCTTACCCGACGAAATTCCCCCATCAAGTTCATTTCTATCGAACTGGAAAGTTTTGACGTTATCGTCAGAAGGGACTGGTTATCTCATTTTCGAACCGAGACCGTTGTCTCGGCAAACTCATCTGTATCCCTCTTTGTCAGGGAGTCAAACTCTCGTCGTCTAAAAGGATAAACCTGGACGACGACTTCGCATCATGTCTTCCTTGGGAATGTGCAAGTACCTCGAGAAGGACTACGACGCACCCTTCGCCCATGTCACCAGACGTAAACCTAAGGAAAGCCGAGTCCAAGACATTCTCGTAGTCAAGGACCACCCAGAGTCTTTCCTGAGGATTTTCCTGGGCTACCGCCGCAATGACAAGTCGAAATCCCGTATAGACCTCGTTCCTGGCATAACACCGGTAGCCATGACACCATGTCGTCTGGCACCACTCAAAATGCAAAAGCTGCCAAGCAACTGCAAGAACCCCTAAACCATGACTCTGTTCGATCAAGTTCGCCCCCTGGCGAGCCCCGAGTTTCGCCTATCAACAAGAAAGACGGATCCCTCCGCCTGTACACCCATTATAAGCAAACCTAACGAGCTGACCGACAAGAACCGATAATCACCCCCGAGGATCGACGACCTATTCGAGTAAGTTGCTGGAGGCAACTTGCATCTCAAAGGTAGACCTCCGCCCAGATTATCATCAGGTTCGTGTCAGTAAAACCGACATTTCTAAGGCCGCAGTCGAACTCGATACGGACATTACGAATTTCCGTCATGCCATTTGGCCTAGTCAACACACCAACAGCATTCATGAATCTAATGAACAGAGTGTGTAGGCCATACTTGGACAGATTCGTAATCGTATTCATAAACGACTTTCTCATATACTCCAGGAACAAGGAAAATCACGTGAGACACCTTAAGCTCATTCTAAGAACTCCCAGAAGTCGGAAATAGTACGCCAAATTCTCAAAGCGTAAAGTTGGGCTCCGAGAAGTACATTTCCCTGATTATGTTATCAACCATGAAGGAATTCGGACTCAGACTAGGCGTAACCCACTGCGTCAATGACTGAGCATGAAATTCAGAATCTGAGAATCGTCGTGAACTCCTTTTGACGAGGGCCACCGATCTCGATGTTCCATCCACCCGGAATCCGACGTGTTGTACGAGGATTCCCAAGAATATTGATGGCGGCCAGTCATGGAAAAGGGATACCGCCTTGCACATAACCAAGTGCCTCACTCACCCCAAGGTCAAGGCGAAATATCAAAACCCCTCTCCTCATCACCGCCGACAAGGATAGTCGATCTGCGCCCCGTCCTCTTTGGAATGCCCTCCAGAGAATCGCTAGGGACGCGACTAGACCTCCTCACCACGTACCACCCTCTGACCGATGGTCAGAACGAAAGGACGATCCAAACACTTGATGAAATGCTGAGAGCGCGTGTAGTTACCTTCATAGGGAGCCGAGATACTCACCACCCCTGAGTTCACCTATGACAACGACTTCCGTGCCAGCACCAAGAGCGAACCCTTCGATACCTATTTGGACGCAAGTGTCGGTCACCGCTTGGTTGGCTAGAAGCTAACGATTGACGACTTGCAAGGTCCGACGCCTCCCTTCATCCGTGAAAGACTGAAAGTATCCCGTACCCGTCAGAAAAGCTACGTAACCAACCAGGATAAAACCCCCGAGTCCCAAGATGGCAATAGAGTACCTTCCAAGGTATCGCCATGGGAAGGGATAGCCTGCTTCTGGAGACGCGGCTGACTGAGCCCTAGGTACGCCAGTCCAAACTAAGTCGTAGGACGAGTTAGTCCGACCGCTCATCGCCTTCAGTCCCACCTGAATCCTTCAAACGTTAATACATACATGTTTCCATGTCTCACCCTCGAGAGGCACCTATCTGATGAGACCATCGTCAACCCCCTCGACAAGGTCAAAATCAATGCCGAACTCAAACTCTTTGATGAACCGCCTAAGTTTGTTGACCGGAAGGTCAAACAACCCAGGCAAGTCTTTCATCTATCATCAAGTCTCAGTGGAGATTCTCGACGTGGTCCCGATCTCACATGGAGACGTGAGGGCCAAATCCGTCAGAAGTATCCCCATCTGTTCGAGAACTCTTCTACCTGATAAGACGCACTAAATTTCGGGACGAAATTTCTTTCAACCCGGGGAGAATGTGACAACCGTCAAAATTAAGGTACTTATTCTGTTGTTATATCGGTTCGAAACGTTAGTTACTTTTTGTCTCGTTCGCTTTATTCTGGTTCGTAACTTTTTGAGTCTATACTTTGTCGGAACTAGTGTCGGAATAACTTCCGGAATCAAATTATAAGTCCTAATACCAAGGAAAACACCTATTGAACTTTCCTAAGTTCATAACTTATCATAATTAAGAACTTTCAATTAACAAAAAGGTCCAACGAAGCAATAACGCAAAAACGAAAATTTCGAAAAGACCGAAAATGGCCCTGTGCGCCGCACCTAGTGAAGAGGTGCGCAGCACCTCGCGCCAGAATTTCAAAATATTTACAGCTTTAGTCCTTTACTCGTTTTTACAACCCACCACCCATTTTGACCAATCAAAAACGCCTTAAACCCCTCAATACTGACTTGTTACCAGTCCCTATGCCCCCATTTATCTTTTCTTTTCATTTTTACATTCATTTTAATAAAAACAAACACACACACAAAAACACCTACACCCCCCTTTTCTCTCTAATTTCTCTCTAGTTCCAGAGATTTCCAGTGACCTAAACTCATTTTCAATCCATACAAATTGTCCCTTTCATCAAGAGAAGCAAGTGGGTGTTGTTATTTCGAAAAAGGACCACGGTTGTAAAGATTTTTGGAGCTCAAATCCGACCAAAACTCTTCATCCAAGATTTTCCTTCGGTAGATCTCTTTGTTTTTACTATTCTTACACTAATATTCATGTACATGTAAGATCTAACGGTTAAAAATATGGTTTTTCATAAATCTATGACTTTTACGGTCAAAAACGTTTTTAAACCGAAACACTCTTTAAATCCACAAATCTGAGAATAAAAATATTTTAGAAACTGTGGAAATGATGTTTGAATGATATTTACTAATTGCATGTACAATCTAAACAACAAAAACGAATATTTGTAGAGATTATGTCATTTTTATATAAAAACGATTTTGTCTAAATAGCATCTAGATCTATGATTTTGTGGCTAAAAGTTGTTTAGAAACTGAGAAAAACATCATATTATAAGTATCTACTGGTTGCATGTCGAAATCTTTAAGTCACAAAACGTTTTTAACAAGAAAAACACAAAACAAGAATCGGGACAGCAGCTGGTGCGCAGCACCGGGCTGCTGTTCCCCCGAAATTTGTCGTTTTAACTCGTTTTAAGATCATGGTTATATTCTGGACTTTTACCGCTATCATTTTTAGACTGAAATAAATAAAACTAATAACATTGGTGACTAGTATTGGACTCTTTGGACTATTTGAACTATATTATGTATATTATCGTGTTTTAGGTGATTTGTGAGCGGAAGTGACGATATAATTTTTGGGCATGAAATTTGGGCGCGGAAGCGCTGCCCAAATTTCCCTAGAAATTATAAAATCACTTCAGTAAGCAAAAGCACTTAAGACGTAATAATCGAAAACAATAACCTTTCGGACTAAACGCAACGTAAATCGCTTCGGACCAAATTTTCGGAATAATATTGGATTTAACACTTAATTACAATCAAAAGTTACATAATCTCTTATATCATACATAAGAACATAATAATGTAACAACTCATTAAACTACCTTGGTATTATTAGGCAATCTGTGATTCCCGGCTTTCATACTCCGACCGAGTTTCCGAGTTCTCAATCTCTTCGCAATCCGTGAGTTACACCCCTCTCTACTCTTACATTTTAAGTACTCTTTTTGGGGGAAACATGAGATCAAACCTTTTGTAAACTTGTATGACTATTTTGACTTTTGAACTTGTTGAACTACTTTGACCTTTGACTTATTAAACTTTGACTTTTGACTTGTGAAACTTTGACTTATACTTTATTAAAACTTTGACATTGAAACGTCTACTTGGTTTCTTATGCGTAAAACATTTCTTTCTCTATTTATAATTAATGATTCATCTCTTTATCTCAACTATTTATTGATACTTGTATGCGTAACCGACCCTTGATGGAGCTATAACACGTTTCTAAGTGATGTTGATTCTCTCTCTTTTTATAATAAAATCTCATAGTGCCCAATTATGTTTTAGTTTCTCTCTTACACACTATTAACTACTTAAGCCGTATAGTAATTATGGGTATCGATACTTAGGAAAGAACCGTTCCTTGCTTAGATGGCAGTCTAAGTACATATTACTGAATTTCTCTCTTTTAACTTCCCGTTTGAGAGGCGGGGAGTTGGGGCCGCTCGGTTGATAATCGGATTAGTGTGAACACTTAGTTATAGATGCCAAGAGGTTGATACAAGAAATCTATTTAGTTACTTACGCATAAACTTATAAATTTTTAGCGATTGTTACCCGCTTCTCCTACTTGACTAAATTAAATTCTATTTAGTCTTTATAAACTTATAAATTTTTAGCGATTGTTACCCGCTTCTCCTACTTGACTAAATTAAATTCTATTTAGTCTTTATAAACCTATAAATTTTTAGCGATTGTTATCCGCTTCTACTATTTGACTAAATTTGATTCTATTTAGTCTTTACAAACTTAGGGCACCTATTTGCCCGTTACTTAGATTTTTTTTAAAGTATATAAATTCTTTAAGCGACTTTTCTCCGCTAATCTCCCTTTTTGGAAATTTCTACTTTTATATACTTTACTTACACTTCGATCGTACTTAAACTTATTTGAAATTAATTTATTCTTGAATTTTAAGTACTTGATCTTATCTTGAAACTCTTTGATCCCGAACGACTCTCAAACTTTTGTAAAACCTTGAATTCGTTACGGACTTTTATAAACTTTTAAATGGAACTTTTCTTCAATTCATAAACTGTAACTCACTCACTACGTTTTCGTAGTTGACACTTTATCTCATGTTTCAGGAACTAAGCATAAGTTATGAAGTGCATTGCTCAGGCGGGTCAAGCTAGTTATGTGAAGAGTAATACGGGAAAAGACCTTGGATACTTGGGAATTTTATTAAAAATACTTTATTATGTATTTGTCTTTCTATACTTACGGATCTTGGTTGTATTTTTCGAACATGATTACCTTTTAATCTCAATATATATGACTTAAACCGTTGACTTTTGGTATAACTCGTGAAATGATTCTTTGCTCTTCACATTCCGTGTTTCCGCTTTAGCGGGGTGTGACAGTTTGAGATTGATCAACGGGCAAAAAATACAAAACCCCCCACCACTCCTCTATAAAATCTAAACCATTTTTATAAAATCAACATCAAAACATACAACTTTCTACATCAAAACATACAACTTTCTATCACAATTTTATACAATTCTACATCAAATGGATCCCAACAACAATCAAAATCCCAACCCTTGGTTCAACAATCAAAACCCCAACCCATGGTTCAACCCTAACCAATTTCCAAACCCCAACCAATTTCAAAACCCCAACCAATTTCAAAACCTTAACCAATTTCCAAACCCTAACCAATATCCACAATTTTACCAACAAACTCCACCATCACAAAGACCTCACCAAGACCCGGTATACCAAGGAGGGTCGTTCCAACAATTACTTAACTTTGGCGATTTTCCAAATGTGCCTCCATTTGACGTTGACCGTAACCGCCAATTGCAAGATTCCGAAGACGATGACGTTGTTCCGGAAACTCGACCGGAAAATATGTCGACCCGTTGGAAGAGGCGACATAAGAAGAAGGACGCCGAATCGCAAAGAGGCAAAACCGAAAAAAAGAAGTGGACCGAACGGTAAGAGGTGGCACTTGCTTCATCATGGTCGTCGACATCCGAAGACCCCATTTTGGAAAGCGATCGAGCTTCACCACTTTATTGGGGAAAGGTTCGGGAACAATTCTTCTTCAAGATGCATCAAGAAGATCCCGATTACCAACGTACCAATGACATGATATCGAACAAGTGGACCGACTTATCCCGAAAAGTAAAAAATTCAACAGGATTATGCGACAAGCACAACAATCTAGAACAAGCGGTATGTTTTGTTTAAATAAATTGTAGTATGTTTTTTTTTTAAATAAATTGTAGTATGTTTTGTTTTTATTTTTAATAAAAATACAACTTTTTAAATTTCATTTATATAAAAACAATAATAAAAATACAACTTTTACAAAATAATCTCTATCACTCCACATCATCACTCACCACTCCACCCATTTTCTATCACTCCACATCATCACACCCTCTTTCCTAAAATCACATTCTCTTTCTTACAAATCACCTCTATCACTCCACATCATCATCACCCACAATAAACCACTCCACATAGTCTAAACAAGATACTTTTTGAAGGGACATAAAGCAATTAATTATGCTCAAACATGTCATTTGGCCCAATATTTATTTTTTGGATCCTTGAATTTTATTTTGGTAAATTAACATCAATTCATGAGAATTTAACTCCCTATCTCTTATCTTTATTTTTAATAATTAAAACCTAAAGTCTATAAAATACCTTGAGTGATGTTAAATTATAAAAAATAAAAAAAAATTAGTCATGTAAATATGATATGGTTTTTCGAACAGTTATATGAACCGATAATGACTACTTGTTTTTTACTTTCAATAACCTATTTACCACAGTCAGAGTTGTTTAGGCTTAGGACTTAGTCATCCCTAAAACTCTAGAGATCCAGGGATCCCTTATTAACTACCCATTTTTCCTTATATCTTTGTTCTTTTCTTTTTTTTTTTCTAAATTTTTTTTTTACTTTATTCTTTTACATTTTTATTTACTTTTTTTTTTCCCGAAAATCACATTTGATTTTCAACCTTACTTTTAAAAATCACATGTGATTTTCAATTTACAAATCTTTTATCGGTAAAATCATGTTTGATTTTAAAAAATTATTGATTATTTTTTACCAAAATCACATGTGATTTTTGCAAACTATTTTGCTTATTAAATCACATGTGATTTTTGAGAAACAAATTTTACAAGTGACTTTAAAATTTATAAATTTTGGTTTTTGAAAATCACTTGAGATTTCAATTTTTTACAAATATATATATATATATATATATATATATATATATATATATATATATATATATATATATATATATATATATATATATATATATATATATATATATATATATATATATATATTAAGGGAAAAATGTATGGCTATGAAGTGGATCCCTAGATCTCTAAAGACTTGGAGATTCCTTCTGATTAGGATCCTATAAAAAGGATTTGAAAATACAAAGTATAGGAAGGAAGGAGGAGACACGTGGAAGAAAAAAAAAACCAATTATTATATCAATAAGGGTATAATGGTTATTTAACACCATACTTTTCCTTTAAAATCTAAAAATCAACCCTAACCTATCTCTCAAAACTGAAATCTCTCTTTCTAAAAATCCCGACGGCTGAAATCTCTCTCTCTAAAAATCCCGACGGCAGCGGATGAAGATGAAGATGAAGATGGCGATGGCGACGGTTTTCCGGCGAGCTTCAGTTCCGGCGATGAAGATGAAGATGGCGATGGCGACGGCGAGCTTCAGTTTTCCGGCGAAGATTAATTAAATGATTGATTAATTGTATGAGAATAAAATTTACTTGAATAATTGATAAGCTCATTATGATCGGTGATCGAAAATAACAGCAGCTGATTATAGATACAAATTAAAATGATGATGATCAGTGTGTGTGTATGTGTGAAAATGGATGGTGGAGATTCAAATGGAAAAATGTCAGCTGCAATAAAAGGGTTTGAGAGAATCTGGAAGAAGAAGTAGGTGGGCGGGTGTGTGAGATTAAAGAATAAGAGAGAGATTGGTATAATTGATAGGCCTGATAGGCTGATAATAATAAATGTATTGAATAATATATATATATATTGTTTATAATCTTTTAAAGTTTTATGTATATTTTTATGCAAACACCAAGCTATTTCGAGTCTCGCTTTTCTTTAAGTTTTGATGAAATTATGTGCACAATGGTTTTGTAAAGTTATGCATAATGGTTTTGTAAAGATATGCATAATCTTTTGTAATTATACACATATATATTAAATATTTAAGCACAATGTTTTGTAATTTTTTGTATAAAAAACTTACATAAAAATAATGCACAAGTTATTTTATAAAAAACGATACACAATGTTCGTATTTTTTATATTGAAATTTTTGATTGTGACAACCGTCTAATTTCCAGGTGCATTTATAATCTATGTCTCTTTCGGTCTATCTAGTCTTTAACTTTTCAACTAATCGGAACCGCGACAACGTCGGAATCACAACCGGAATCAAATTAAATAAGTCCTAATACCAAGAAAACCCCAAATGAACTTTCCTAAGTTCATAATGTAACATACTTTAAAACCTTAGTTAACGAAAAGGTCCAACGAAACACTTGTACAAAATCAGCCAAAACACAAAATTTATTACAAAACAGGTCCAGGACGACGCACAGAGGCCATGTGCGCCGTCCTGGAGGACGAATTTTGTAAGAAATTCAAATAAATTGCATGTCTCGATTCCACCACCCCTTTACCCAATCAAACTCGATTTTACACACTCATTACTGCAACATTACAGACCCCAACTTCCCATATCACTATTTTCTTTATTCAATTTTCATTTACCATTTTTACAAAACAAAAACACACACATATCACTTTTCTCTCTAAAAACTCTCACAAGCCTCCCCATTTCCAGTGATATTGCAGCCTCAAAACACCATTTCAATCCACTAAAAACGTTTAGAACATCAAGTGAAGCAAAGGGGTGCCATTTATTTCGAAAAAGGACTAGTTTTGTAAAGATTTTTGGAGCGTAAAGCCGACCAAAACTCAACATCCGAGCTTTTCCTTCGGTAGATTTATTTCTTTTTACCATTTTATTACAAATAATCAATTACATGTACGATCTAACGGTTGAAAATGTGTTTTTATACAAATCTATGACTTTTTATGGTCAAAAACGTTTTTAACAAAAATAACATTTAGATCCACGGTTTTGTAACTAAAAATACTTTATAAACTGTTAAAATGATGTTTTAATAAGTTTAAACCTATTGCATGTCGAAATCTATGGCTTAAAATACGTTTTGCAACAAAAACTCGAAAACACGCGTCGTGTGCGCCGTCCTATGATACACAACGACGCAGCGGGTGAAGTTTCAGCTTCTGTGCGCCGTTCTAATGGTCACAGCGGCGCACAGAGCTGCTGTATTTTCAAAACTTGTCGTCTTTGTTGTTTTTAGCACGTTTGGACTATGTTTGACCCGCTGACTTTTTGGATACAATAATATTTGGGATTGATTATGTGAAAGAATTAACATTTTGGACATACATGGACTATTTGGACTTAATTTGAACTATAATATATATATTATTGCGTTTTAGGTGATTTGTGAGCGGAAGTGGTGTTGTATTTTTGGATATGAAATTTGGGCGCTGAAGCGCTGCCCAAATTTCCTTAGAAAAATGTAAACCACTTCAGCGAGCAAAAGCACTTAAGATTTAATAATCAAAAAACGTTAAATCGGACTTTTGGACAAAAATGAGGCGATCACCTTTTCGGACCATTTTAACTAAACTTAACCTTGACACTTAAAGTTAACAACATTTTATCTATATTATTATATAAGAACATAATAATATAACAACTAATTAAACTATCTTGGTATTATTAGGCAATCCGTGATTCCCGGCTTCCATATTCCGACCGAGTTTCCGTATCTTTACTCTTCGCAAACCGTGAGTTACAACCCCTATTTTATATGTATTTTGTATGAATTTTGGGGGAAACATAAGATTTATTTGTATTTGAAAACTTTATGAATCAAATTGCAACTTATTAAACTTTGACTTTTGAACTTATCGAACTTTGACTTTTGAACTTATAAACTATTTTGACTTGGAACTTATTGAACAAATTGAACTTTGGAACTTATGGAACTATTTTGAACGAACTATTTGAACTCTTATGCGTAAAACACTTTTACTCTACTTGAACTTACTGGCATGCTCTCTTTTGAACTAAACTAATTATTGATGCTTGTATGCGGACCGACCCTTGATGGAACTATAACATGGTCTTAAGTGACGGAACAACTATCTCTCTTTATAACAAAACTACTTAGTGCGCAGCTACTTTTCTAGAACTTTACACACTATTAACTACAGAGCCGTATAGTAATTATGGGTATCGATACTTAGGAAAGAACCGTTCCTTGCTTAGATGGCAGTCTAAGTACATATTACTAAGAACTTGAACAACTTCCTGTAGGATAGGCGGGAAGAGGGGCCTCACGGTTGAACAATCGGATTAGCGTGAACACTTAAGTTATAGATGCCAAGAGGTTGATACAAGAAATCTAATTAGTTACTTACGCATAAATTTACGAACTTTCCAGCCAATGATTTCCGCAACTACCATCTGACTAAACTTGACTCTACTTAGTCTTTACGAACTTAGGGCACCGATTCGCCCGTTACTTGAACTTTAAAAGTATATAAATTTTAAGCGACTTTTCTCCGCTAACCTCCTTTTGGAAACTTTTACTTTTATATACTTTACTTATATTTTGCCGAACTATTTAAACTGTAACTCACTCACTACTTTCGTAGTTGACACTTTATCTTATGTTTCAGGAAATTAGTGTAAGTATGATGTGCATGGCATGGACGGGTCGAGGCGGTCGTGTGAGAACCTTTTCGGGAAAAGACTTGTCCACTTTTTCTTTTGGGAAATCTTAATGAAATGTTTGAACTATGTAATCGTGTACTAAACATCTTGGTTGTCTTGGATTGTAAACACTTTTATTTTAATCAATGACTTGAATGCCGTTATGTTTTATATGGCCTGTGTAATGATCTTCCAGCTCTTCACATTCCGTGTTTCCGCTTTAGCGGGGTGTGACATACTTGGTATCAGAGCACAGGTTATAGAGAAAAACGGTTTTAAAATTTTTTCAAAAATTTTCGAAACCAAACTATAACCAAGGCTTTTCGGAAAATCATTTATGGGTCTAAACTTTAGAGAATTAATTTCGCGATTGCATGTTTATTTTTAACTACGCATGGCCTGATCACCCATGCCTAGTTCAAAATGGATGATGCAAGGACGGAACGTAATTACTATTGTTAACGGTTTTGAGTCAAAAATCCCGGTACTGTCTTTTCCCGATTCTCACATGACTGACCCGTACATGCATTTCATTACACATTTCCTTACTATTCTTTTGTATCTTCTAGTACTCACGAAATTCATTATTCACGGATCCGTCATGTCTCACTCCTCACGATCGCGTTCACCGTCACACTCACAATCTCGCTCCCTACCTAGAGTCGCGCCGCCTTCCGAGGGCCGTACCGCCTCGGAGAGCCAGCGACACCAGACTACCGAACCCACGGAGGATACCTCCATGGCGATCTCTAGCAGCATCGGGTCCAGCCCGAGGGATGTGCTACCACCCCCTCCACCGGTAAGCGTTGCCGCCACACTCCACTACCGGGGACCGCGCACCAGGTTGACAGCGCGAAAGCAGGTCATCCTCCCGGGCCGTCTGCCGGATAGGATGGCTGCCCGCCAGGAGGGACCATCCCAGCCTATTCCATCACACCTACCCTTCGGACACCCTCCAGAGGTCCCACGGAACCCTACCATGGACCACTACTCCTGGAAAGGCAATTCGAGCGCGAAGAGATGCAGCGCGCCAGAGACGCCGAGGCCGCAAGGCAGAGGATGCCTCCTACCCTTCAACCTCCCCCACCGGCCGCGTTCCTTCATTTGCACCGCGAAGTGCGGGGACTGGCGCAGGACCCAGAACCAGGGACACCTCATCAGTGAGGTTACTGACTTTGCGCAACAGTTGTCGGAGCAGGCGTTGCGATTCATCGCATCGACCCGAGCTATGGCCCAGACTGTGCAACGCCTCATTGGTGTGTGCCTGCTAATGGGCACGTTGATTGTGATTATGGCGGCCAAGATGTTCTTAGAGAGGCGCCACTAGTTGTTTCTCTTTTTGTACTGTACTTAGTCTAGTCGTGATTTTCTCTCTGTACACGGCATAGACTTTTATTATCTTTCCTTTCATGTATTGTATCAGTATTTCTTATTTCAGTGCTTGTACCAAACTTAATTATTATCAATGAAATTCCTATCTTTTATCATTATGCTTATCATATCTTGTGAATCTTGTACTTGTTACAATCATTATAATTCTATCTCTTGAATCATAATCTTGCGTGTACTACTTGATCATTCATCCTAATTTCGTGCTATAATTATATATGGTCACTAAATTGCATTCTTATCATATTCCATTCGTGCGTTCTAAACTTAATCTGTTCTTCTGATTGTAGAATCATGGCTCCTCGCACTAATGCTAGCATCATCGCTGAGCAAGTTGCTGAACAGTTGAATGCGGCTATGCCCAACATGATCGCCCAGATCACCGCCGGGATCAACGCCAATGTCAACAACCACCACCAGCAACAGCAGCAGCAACAACAACAACAGAACAATCAAAACCAAAATCAGAACCAGAACCAGCACCCTAACCCTCCTCCATGTAACTATAAGAGCTTCATGGCGTGCAAGCCCAAGGAGTTTCACGGCACAACTGGTGCTGTAGGACTAGTCCAACTGGTGCTGTAGGACTAGTCCAATGGTTCCATGTATATAAGTTTAAAACTTATGCACGAAAATGATGACGTCATCGGAAAAATTTCAAAATTTTTTTTTCTCCCAATTCTTTTTATTATTAACTTTGTTTTTTTTTATTAATTTTTTTTTTATTAAAAATATATTTTTTTATTATTAAAAAAAAAAATTGAAAAATAAAAATAAAATGTCACATGTCACCCCCACACTCTTTCCTATCTTTTCTATTTTCAAACCCTTTTTGTAATATCCTACTTAGTAAGGTCAATTCTGCTATTAGTCGAGGTTAATCTGGTCCATTATATATATATATATATATATATATATATATATATATATATATATATATATATATATATATATAATATGTAAAACTCTTGTCGTGATTATGCCCGCTTAAGCCTAAGTGTGGCGTCAAGGGCAAAAGCTCATTGACTAACCAGTTTACATATTATATATATTTGACAACCAGATAGTAAATAAATCCTTTTGACCAAGCAGATTGTAAATCGAATCCTTGCAAACCTTTTCTATTCAATTTCATATATTTTTACATATACATAAACTTTACTTCATAAACTTTACTTTGTGAAGCTTAATAATATTTCCAGTTTCTGAATACATTCTATTTTAATTGTAAGTTTCTCTACCTTATTTACTTTCTACATTATGATTTATTTTGTTTGATCGCCTCCTATATGGAAGGCTAAATTACTACGTTGGATAACACTACTCATATGACTACTGGATTCATAGCCTAAAAAAAAAAAAAAAAAAAAAAAAAAAAAAAACTCTGGAAATTGAAATGAAAGTTTAGTAAGGTCAATTCTGCTATTAGTCGAGGTTAATCTGGTCCCTTATATATATATATATAATATGTAAAACTCTTGTCGTGATTAAGCCCGCTTAAGCCTAAGTGTGGCGTCAAGGGCAAAAGCTCATTGACTAACCAGTTTACATATTATATATATTTGACAACCATATAGTAAATAAATCCCTTTGACCAAGCAGATTGTAAATCGAATCCTTGCAAACATTTTCTATTCAATTTCATATATTTTTACATATACATAAACTTTACTTCATAAACTTTACTTTATATATATATATATATATATATATATATATATATATATATATATATATATATATATATATATATATATATATATATATATAGAGTAAATTACATAGATCGTCCCTAAGGTTTATATCAAATTACGGTTTTTGTCCCTAAGTTTAAAAAGTTGCATGGTTTGTCCCAAAGTTTAGAGTAATTACGGATTTCGTCCCTAATTTGGACGTCCGTTAATTTCACCGTTAGGATTCCCTCACGTGTTAAACACGTGAGGGGTATTTTGGTCATTTCACATTCTCAAGAAATCAAATTATAATCTCTTTCTCTTTCTCTTTCTCCATGATTTCAAGCTGCCATTTCTCTTTCTCTTTCTCTTTCTCCATGATTTCAAGCTGCCATTTCTCTTCTCTTTCTCTTTCAAGCTGCAACAAATTTAATTCAAAATAATTATAGATGAGATTATAGATCTTAATTAATCAACAACAACACCAGCGGCGGCTTCGATGATGATGAAAACGGAGGAATGATTTTTGAGAGCAAAAGTGAGTTGCTGCCTTCGATGATGATGAAAACGCACGGCGGCTGCTTCAGAATAAACAAGACCAGCGGCGGCGGTGGCGTTGGAAGCTCCGGCGGCTGCTTCAGAATATTATTAGGCGGCGGCGGCGACTGGTTGATTATTGGGCGGCGGCGGCGGCGACTGGTTGATTATTGGGCGGCGGCGGCGGCGACTGGTTGATTATTGGGCGGCGGCGGCGGCGACTGGTTGATTATTAGGGTTGTTGTGAATTGGAGGTTGAAAAAGTGGTGAATTAGGGTTGCTCTGTATCAATTAGTTGTAATTTTAACATTCTGTATATTAAATTGTTGTGAATTTGGGTTGAAAAAGTGGGAATTGAAGAATTGGGTTTTATTAGGGTTGTTGTGAAATGGAGGTTTAGAGGTTTGTGAAAAAGATGAAGTTAGAAGAAAGACTGTGAAATGACCAAAATACCCCTCACGTGTTTAACACGTGAGGGAATCCTAACGGTGAAATTAACGGACGTCCAAATTAGGGACGAAATCCGTAATTACTCTAAACTTTGGGACATACCATGCAACTTTTTAAACTTAGGGACAAAAACCGTAATTTGATATAAACCTTAGGGACGATCTATGTAATTTACTCATATATATATATATATATATATATATATATATATATATATATATATATATATATATATATATATATATATATATATTGTCAAAAGGGACTCCATCTTGGTTAAATTGATTAAAAATAAAATTAAACGTTATAAAACAAGATGGACATAAACATCCATCCAAAGAGAAAACTTTGACAAACAAACTGTCAAAACGACTCACAACCAAAAACTACGACAAAGTACACTCGAAAACAGCCAGACTACCAAAGCCAGCACCATACGCCCGAGAGCTACCTCATACACTACGTGCTGTCATCATGAACATTAACCTTCCATTTGTTGTAAATCACAGCAGCGTCTCCAAGCTTATTTAGTCCCAATGTAGCAATCTTCAACCTAATCATGGTAAATATTACCTTGAATAGAACACCAATGCTTCTCGAACCTTTATTAAACATTCAGTTATTTCTTTCTTGACATATAAAATAAACCGCAACAGCAAAAACCATACGACCAATAATTCCCCTCGCACTTTTTTGAAGCTATTGGTTGTTGGAACTATTTAGCACAGCAACCTCGAATCCAAACAGCAACAAAATGAAACCTGAAATAACAAACAATCAAAAGACTACACGGGATATTTCCCTGTCCTTGAAAGGTTTCTACGGCGCTCGTATAATATCGCTTCAAGCCTTCGTACCGCACACCCCAGGATTGATGTAGTCTCAATTACGGTGTTATTGTAAGCGAAACAATAAACCGAAATACACAAGAGGTTTGTAGAGAATAAATTAACCAGAGAATGGATTGGATTCACAAAGAGAAAGAAAAGATTGCTTGATTTTTGGTACCCTTTGGAATAGAGCTTGACACCTCTATTTATAATTTAGAAACGTAAGTTTGAAACCCGAATCTTCTACCGTTCCCATGATCACCAAAGTATCAGGGATTTTCAGCCTCCACTCTGCACAATCTTGATAATATCTTAGACTAAGTAACAATTTGTTTGTTTACATAGTCAAGAGTTTTATCCCACTTAAAACACATGTTTATTATCTTATATTTATCCAAATTATAAGACCTCCTAAATTACATGGGTTTACATATACCCCCACCATTCTCTAGTTCTCATTAAAGATTAACTTAAAAGAATTAATCTTTATCCTTTTAATTAAAAATGTTCAACCTATTATTAAAATTAATAACATCATATATTAATTTTCAACAATCCCCCACCAGGTTGAACAATTTCTCTACTTACTCAAACATGTCATGCAACAAGGTGTCACGAAGATTAAACCCGTTTAATATGCATACACAAAGTAAGATCGATTTAATGGTGTCCGAAGATTAAACCTCAAATCTTATAAAATAATGGTGTCCGAAGATTAAACCAAATTTTGTGATCTTACCGGTGAATACATACGCACTTCCATGTATGCTTGTGTATTCTCACTTTAGCGCGAATATGGCCATGCGCGTAATCCTGATTCATAACCCTTTAAGAGAGAAACCACGACTCTCTATTCAAGGCGGCACCACCCCTAGGTTATATAGGCGAAACTTATCTAACGTCTTCGTTGCTAAGACGTCTCTAAAGCTTTGTTAAGAGTATAATCTCATCCTTATTCTCGACAACGTCGTACTATCTATATTACATGGTTCGATTTAGCGATAGCACCTTCTATCGATTAGTGACTTGTTATTACCCATTAAACTCGTGAAGTAGGAGCACTACAACCGAGTCGGGTGCCCATCACTAACCAATTATGTATGGTTTCAGACCCATGTCTCTAACATCCTCCAACAAGTCTCTCGTCAGAGACTTAAAAGAGTTCCTAGATAAGTCACGAAAATATCGTTCTTATCATAACACTCACCATGTCTCTCGTCAGAAACTAAGTAGTGTCAAAATCAAGTTTCTTATATTACTTGAAAAACATGTGTGTAATGGTATGCATGTTCTCGTATATAAAATAGGTACTTAATTCCCTATTCATACATTACAAAATTGTCGGTCAAAACCGTGATCATGGTGATCAGTCATGATCACAAATTGTCGGTCAAAACCGTGATCATGGAGAAGTAATGTTGTAACACGTTTTCGTTTGCTTCCGTGCGATCGCGGTTGATATAACGCCTTTTCTTTTTCACCGTACGGTGAGAACTTTCTGCCTCATTTTCTTCCATCTCCACATCTTGTACCGACATGGCTAGAACTTGTAACAATTCGGCGTCAGAAGATGACGAATCCGAAACATCGTGATCGGTTGACGAATTCGAACTCATTTTTTGTATATATAGTTTTTAGAAAAATATTGAGATAGAAAGAGATTGAGAATTGATGTGATTTTTTGGTTAAATTGTGGGGGTATTTATAGGTGAAATTTGGAAAAAAAAAAAAAAAAAAAAAAAAAAAACTGTCAAAACGAACAGTTGTTGGGACAACGGTCGCCTCACAACGAGGCTCACAACGACCACACTCAGTATCATAACGAGCTACAGAGCTCGTTGTGAGCTCGAGAACGAGCCCACAAACCCCCACTCCGGGTGCTGTAATTGGTTTATTGATGAATAAAGTTTAGAGTTAGAGTTAATTATTTAAATAGTCATTGTATGTTGTATAACGGGCTATCAAAGACATTGACAGAACGACAAGTGAAAAAAATAGAAATTGAATAAGTCGCGGTTGTAAACTTGTAATTAATTCAAAGTGCCAAATTCTTAGCAATGAGCTAACAAGCTTAGTATCTTTTAACCTTTTAGAGAAATACCATATTAAATTTATGTACTAAGTCGACTTTGATTAAGTTAATGGCCAAATTACATGAAGATATCAAACGAAAAATTACCATTTAGTTGAACTAGTGTTATAACTTTTTGATCCGGTTTGTGTTTTTGTGCTTGTTTATGTCCATCTTATGCAGGACAGCAGCTTCGGGGTCTAGTTTTGAGATGTGGTTGGGAAAGTTTTTTACTTGTAGGGAGTCTGTGGTTGTGTTTTTATGCAAATTGTTTCGAGATCCGCAAAACTAGCAGGGTGTTTGAAGATGGGAAAAGGCCATACCATGGAGTATTAACCCGACCGTGTCTGTTTAAATTCTTAAATCCACTAAAGCATGGTGTCTGTTCAAAGCATATTTGTTGGTTAATCCATTTGAAGATTTAATAGAATGCCTTAAAGAGTTTTGGCTTCTTTTAATACTATAATATCGATGTACGCAAGATACAGTTATTTAAGTAAAAGATTTGTACCGTTTTGAGATGTAAAGGAAGAAGAAAATATTGTAACATGGAATTCAATGATCTCAGGTTACAACTAATTTTATAGCATACTTTTTTGTTAACTTTTTAATCTTTCTTATATTTTTCTATTTTGTTACGTCTCAAACATAATCTTATATGAAAGATGATAGACTTACGAAAGAAAACTACAAACTCCTCTTTACCCAACCTATGTGGCATGAAGTAAAAAACAGAGAAAAATAAATTCATATAATTCCTCAAAACGTTTGTTTGTAAGAACAAGTTTTGGAAAGATGACGATCTTGTTTATGTTGATCTTCTCAATGTTGATCAAATAGTTGCATATGATAAGAGATGTCGGCATTAACTAAATATCTGCCCGTGGTTCTGTTTATATTCACTGTCTATTTTGATTGCCAAATAATTTTGTAATTTCAAAATGCCTCTGCTCTTACATAAGGGCTTATTCGATCTAATTGTACCACGTAATCCTCTAAAAAGTGTTTTGTTGTAAAATGTAAAATAAGATCATTGAATCATCAATCATACTATGTGATTCGACACATTGGACCGATTGGTGATGCTTCTGATCTAGAAAATTTATCGTGAAATAATATAAGAAACCAGAAAGAGAAGCCAATATATGGTTTAGTATGTAACAGTCTGCTAGCCGAATTCAGTATTGATAAATAAGTCCTTGCAAGACTTCAAAATTTTGTAGGACATGGATAGGCTCTCTTTATTATTAGCCAAAACTTAAAATAAAACATTAAGTTACAGTAGACACCATACAAGCTCTCTTTTTTAAAGTATATATCGTCATAGAAAGAAAAGATATTGAGACTTTGAAACTTATTCTGGTTTTTTTAGTCTAAATAGTTCTACTATAGGCGATGATCAAAACTCAGGAAAATTCATGTCAAAAGCTTTTATATATGTTTTATACTTAGATTGCTAGGTTGATAAATATGATTATTTTTCTTTAGTAATCATTCTAATGGCGGCGTTAATAGTTCAATATACGTTCCTAACTATATACGCACTAAATTAAAATTGACAGAGAATATTAGCAAGTTCTTTTTACATGGTACACGAGGATGCCGGAAACATCCCTCATTTACTAACAAGGCCAACAAATGGAGAATCTCATAACTGACACGATGATTTAATGAGGCATGATTACATGGCATTGAACTTGCTTGAACCATTAATATAACTAATAGTTATTAATATCATCACCGTTCTTGTAAATTAGTAACACCATGAGTTGATGATGCTTATGTTGTTAACTTATCCTCTATGCCTACGCAATTGATCACGAGTTGACTTTCTGAGACTTGTTTTCATTTATGTTGTCATTCGGTGTAACCACAGCAATCTCCAAATGTAGTTTGTTAGTTTTCTGGTCAACTTTTTCGACCTCCCATTCTTCTGCAGGCTTCGGCTCTTCCATTACCCTGTTCCTGTATATGCAATACAACACTAGTTGCAATGCCCCTAGAGGAGCCCCCACCAGATTTGGAGCCTGCAATTATGTAATAAACTTTAACAATTAAAAAATACATCCCTTTTGATTTAACATAAGCCTATCAAATCACAGGGTTCCACGGATCCACTGTACTAACCGCAATAAGAAGATCCCGACCTAGAAGTCCATAAGCCATCCATAGTACACTAGCAAGGAACGAGAAGAAAGACAGGCAAAATGGCATATACTCCACACTCTTTGTCTGAATCACTTTTTTCTACAGAAAATATAGAAAATACATATATTATGGAGTAAAAAAAAAAGAAATTACAATTTATGTGTTAAGAATACTCACCATGACAACAAGAGGAGAAGCATACATGCCTACTGCATATCCTATCAAAAGTCATTGAACCTATCTGCTCATGATACCTTAACAATTGAGCATCAACACCACCTATATACTTGACTCCCATATCTTTAAGTTTAATGAAATTTGATTCACCGTAGGTGCCGATCATACCAGCTGCAAGCAATAGTTATAAAGTAATCAATGAACAAATAACGTAATCAGACAGACAGGAGTGAACGATTTAGATACAAACCTTCCGTCTCCAGTGTGGTTGTGTATATGTTTTTCGGCAGGAATCCATCTCCGTTCCTCTCTCCTTTAATAAAATCCAAAATGTGTATGATAAATTGGCCTCACCCACAAAGAGAACCTGCTTTGGCCGTGGAGGAATCCAGCTGCCTTCCTCACCTACATTATAAATTCAAAGTATATAAATATCAAATATGGGCCCAGACCCAATAACAAACCCAACTCAAACAAAACCCATATACATACATACATACTACTCAATTTATCACATCAACTAACCAAAAATAATACAGTCCCTTAAAAACACATAGTCAAATCATTTTACTCAAACATAAACCCTTTTCTTGTAATAACAAATAAAAACATACTACAATCATAGATTCTATATCCTTAACAAACTCATAGTCAAATCATTTTCACACTCTATTTTTGTAAAACCCTTTTGTAACCCTTTTCTTATTATTATAAACCCATATACCGTTTCTTATAATAATAATAATAATAAACAAATTGCAACCATACATACAAAATGTGTTGCTAAAAGAAATAAAAAACATGTTACTGCTAACCTTTTGCTTTCTTCATCTTCTTCATCTTCTTTGTTGCTTTGGATGAAAACATCCTTGCAATGGTAGAAGATAAAAGAATTTTCATTTGTTTTTTTGAAAGAAAAATGAAAAGAAGAAAATGGTTGTGTTTGTGTTTATAAAACAATTGGAAAATGAAAGAAGAAAATGGTTCTGGGGTTTATGTGCCTTTTACCATGCAATAGTCTGTTTTTTTTTATATGCCCCTCCATTTTTAGTATACATATCGTACCATTTCCTGCATTTTGTTTTTTCTTCACTAATTCCCTATCACAAATCCTAATTCTAATCCTTAATTATAAAACATATGAATATAGAGTTGTATATGTCGACAACATTTGTGTGTTGTCTTTTACCTTTATTTTTAATTACCATAAATATGATGTTTAGATTTTTATTCTTTGTATAGAAAGTTAAGATAAAATTATAAAAAAAAGGTGTCTAATGTATCTTATAACGAACCTCCACTTGCTCTACTTTATACTAGAATAGTCTTCGGCCTGATTTTTTATTCGCATAGTCCGTTCCGACTTTGAGTTATAACATTTGTCCCGCGTGCTATTCAAATTTTGTGTTAGAACATCATACAATGTATAGAATTGTAAAGTTATATAGGTAACCCTAGATTGCCATTTCTTGTATTGATTCCGTTTGTATGTGGCTTATTTGTATATTTATGCATCATCTTCCCGCATATTCAGTAGAAAATTCTGTTCATCCATATATATATAATCTTCATTCCGAATTGTCGACGAGTATTAGATTTGGTTAATACCCGACCTATTGACTTTGGATTTATTAAATGTAAACCTTTAAATTTCGAGTAATAATATATCATAAGACACAAAATTCTATCATCTTTTAGTAAAAACGCAACAAACTTAAACACCATAAGCCGTTACGTCAAACATAATCTTCATAATTATATTAACTTATATGTTAGTGAAATAATAATAATAATAATAATAATAATAATAATAAAATATATTTATAAAGAGGTTATTACGCACAAGTTGAGGTGAATTGATTTGATAGCCATAGGATGACATAGTATAATTTAATCATTTTATATAAATGTGTGGGATCATCTAAATTTCTTAATTAAAAATGTTATTAATTAAGTATAAATATATAATGATTCGTTGAATCATAAGCTTAAAAAAGTGTTATTTTAAAAAGTTGATCTAAGTATTATTATACTATTATTTGCATGATTAGTGAGGGCCATGCAAAGAATTAATGGGTCTTGTGACGTTTCGTATTCATACTAATTTCTGAAATTTGTAATCCCAAAACCAAATCAGTAGAAGACCCGGTTCCGAATCATCTTACTCAATTTGGTTCTCCACATTTTCTTTAACATCAATGGTTTAAGGTTAAACTCTTAATGCCAGGATCATCAAACGACATTTCGTATTCAAAAACAGCACGCAAATTCGCTATCCTCAAACTAAATAAGCAGAATCAGATTGGAAAACCGACAAACTATCAAACCATCTTACACGATTCGATTCTTGGTCACACTTAGTTTAATCTTTTTGTTTCAATTATAATGTACATAAGTAATGGAGATTTATAAAGGTTGACAAAATGATTAGGTAACTTATCAAAATGGTCAAATAACAAACAAACTCGAAATGGAATGTCATGTTTTGGTGTAAAAGATTTATATAAAGAGTCAAAGTTCATGCCCCCTACACTTAAATTGGGACTCCCCAAATTGATAGTATGGTTTTCCATTTATAGTTAGAAATTTTTCTTTTTTACTTTTACTCAAATAGTGTTAACAAATGTCCCAAAGCATAAATTAGGAAAACCAAAATTTTAATTTCCAATGGAACAAACCATAAATTTATTAAAGATGAGTAAAAAGTGGGATACTTTTTGTTCATTTCATATGAGAGGTCATTTCATAATGGGAATTTGGACCTTTTGAATTTTTAAATCTCGTATAACTAAGCATCTATTTCTTGCCTTTTATGTTCGTTTAAATTCTTGATATACACGAACAAAGATCATCAAACACGAGAATGAAAATCAATTAACTTATGTATTACGTATTTCTCGATTAAAATCAAATGAACAATCACAAACAACCCACGTCCATACTAGTCTGATTTATTTACGGTACTAAGAACTTATCGACAAGGTCGGGTCTGAAGGCGTACAATAAATGACCACACATGACTAAAAATTTATAATGACCCTTTTTTACTTACATATGCATGTAAAACTTCAACTTGTACATTTTCTTTTTAAAAACCAACGAGATCAAATGATTCTTAGTGTGTTTAGGGCGGGGGGTTGGTTTTACTTTTTGTACGAGGCATTTAAATTCTCGGACTCGGACATGCTTATCGATCCTATAGCCTTTGGTACTAAAGACTTCATATTTATATTTAAATAAGTAGATCTTATCTCCAACTTATACATTTTTACAAAGTTGATCGACACATAAAAAAAATAGCGACTAGTGTACATACCTACAAACATATATAGTAGTAGGCACTTGGAGGATATGCAGAATTTGTATTTTGTGTTTATTAATAATAATAATGGTGCGATATAAGTAATTTCAAACCTAGTTTATTAATGTTGTACAAAATGGCATGATGTTGATGGTGGCTATGGTTCTACACTTGACTTGAAGACTTAGTGGAATTCTATGGAGGGTGCAGGAAGGTCTTGGAAACTCTTGGAAGATGTTGGAAGCCCTAGAAGCTCTTAGAATCCCTAGAATCTTCCTTCCATGGAAGAGTGTAGAGCTTGTACATACCCTAGATGAGTAGTATAAATAGGAGAGCCCTCATTTGGCCAAACCATCACACAATTCACTTGTAATCTTCTCTTGTAAAGTTCTCTCTAGCAATACAAAGTATTTCCATTTCACTTGTGTTCCTTTCTTTCTTAGTTGCCTAGATCATTGAGTGTTCGAGTAAGGCTGACTTAGTAGATACTAATTGCCGCACGAAAGACCCTTATCGAGATAAGTCCGTGACACATAGGTAGGTTAATTTATAGCTATCTAATCAATTAATCATTTTCTTCTTCCACCGATGTGGGACAAAAGTAAAAACTAAACTCTTCTTTCTCTTGTGACTCAAATGTGAGACAAAGATAATTTGTAACTTGTACAAAAACAATTTTTTTTTTATTTTTTTTTTAAATCGGAGGCCCCGTGCGACCGCACGACCAGCACACCCCCAGGGCCGCCACTGCCTACTGATGCTATAAGTCCTAAACCTCCAACTAGTTCTTTTCTGGTTTTGTGATCGTGCAATACATAAGTCGAGATAAGTGCAATGATGGAGAACATGAGTATAACTACACTCGTCATGATCCCAGCCTTCAACTACAATCCCAAATCACAACAAATGGTTTTAGTATTTGTCGTAGAGATGATGCAACATGCAAAAACATACGCCATACATACCTTTTGTTTTGGAGAAGTAAACCAAATGAAGATAATGATGAATGAGAGCTCAAAAAGGATCCCGAGGCCATTAATAGTGATCATAGGGAAATTCTCCCATTCATGGCTTACAACAGGCAAACCGTACCAAGTATACATCAAACAATTCAACAAGGATATGGTGTAGGGTACAAATGAGAACTCTTATGTGCTTCTCTTCCTTATCACCCTAGCAAAAGTCCATCTGCACGGAAAAACACACCCAAGTTTTATGTTAGTCCAAGTTTTGCAGAATATACAATAAGTGTTTATTTCATAACTTAGCAAAATATATAAACAATGGTATTATGGCTTACATGGGAGCAGCATAAAGTAAAAACGACGCGGCGTTCCCTGCAAATATGATACAAACTAATATTTCAGACCCATACAAATGAGAAAAGATTTGGAAGAAATTTCTAAAAATATCGAGAGATACCCATAAATCCTACAGCCGTTCGCAATATGACAGTCATGTTTTCTTCTTAAATTGTTAGACGATAACAAATGATCTCGAGAAGAGATCAAAGAACAGGTAAGTAAAGGATGAAAGGCTTGTTGGAACTATTTAATCTTTCTTATATTTTTCTATTTTGTTACGTCTCAAATATAATCTTATATGAAAGATGATAGACTTACGAAAGAAAACTACAAACTCCTCTTTACCCAACCTATGTACCAGTTGCTACAATTCTTGTACAATATATTGTTACAACAAACATTCTTTTTTTGTGCAATCTGCCATATAATTTTATCATATTCCACTCCTTTGGTATTATGATTTATATATTTAAATATGAGAACTCATCATATCCACTACAATTGGATAATACTTTTCAGATTCTTTTAATATCATATTTCTATATCAAAAACTTTACATTTTGATCTCCAATTGATATTATGGTGACGTAATGCAAGAATATATCATTATTCATACTAATGATTATTCTAATATGGCTAACAAAAGTGCTACAGTTTCTACAAAATATAATTCGTTTCATTTTCTTTGAAAACCATATTTTCCTAATTGTTTTGCAATCCTTTAGAATATTATAAGAACCATTTAATTATTTGCTTCAAATCATGAAAACATTAACTGTACAACATCAATTTCATAAAACAAAACTAATAAAACCTTTTATTAATAATACGTTGCACTAGAATTCAAAGCAAACAAGATTAAGGGGTCTTTTGTTTTTTCTAAATATTTAAGTCTAAATCTGAAAACCAGTTCTGAATGATAAGAGGTTGTGTCTGAAATCTGAAAGCATAATCATTAAGATTGTTTGAAAAATATACTTTCATATATATCTTAATTCTTTTTTTTTTTCTTTTTTATTTCTTGTTTTTATCATATTTTCAAGCTATTGGAATAGCTAAATAGCACGAAAAATAAAATTAACAAATAACTAAATGTAAGAAAAACATTCAAAAGGTTCTTAAATCAAAAGACAACGTCTTCACCAATAACACTCTAACAATAATACCGACAAAGTACGGTAAATGAAAATCCATAAACTAACATGACAAAATCATTTAAAGTAAATCATTCTCCATTGTGCATCAACTGATCATCAATCTCTTCACGCAAGTTTATCATTAATTGTTGATCTGATGCACTACCTTGTGACTGGAATTCTTGATTCTGATTATTTTCCTGTTTCATTTTCATTTTCGACTTGTATCTCTATTTGATCAGACATAGAAAATAACTCATCATTAAAGCCTTCCTTTCGTATAAAATTATGAACCGCAAAGCATGCAATAACAACATCCCTTTGTGTATCAAATGAGAACGTTGACATCTTTTTCGAAATCGGGAAACGTGCTTTCAAGACTCCATACGCCCGTTCAATAACATTTCTAAGTTTTGCATGAGCATGATTGAACTTTTCATTTTTGCTCATTGCACGTTGACGACGAAAGTCTCGAAGCAAATATCTAACATTACGATGTGGTGCCATAATATTAATTCTAATTAGAGGTATTAAGAGGTATTAAGATTCAAAATATAGCTTATCAAATAGGAGGAAAAAAGGGATATCAAGATCTTATCCAAAAAAAAAATCAAAACCTCTTATTTGCTATTTCACTTATTGGATAATACAATTAGATATCATTAGGAGCTTAACATGAAAAACAAACGACCCCTAAATGATTACACTAGAATTGAAAAACCAACTGCCTCGACATAAATATAAAAGAATTTATTCAAATAGAAGAACCAGACTCTAGTGCATTAACCAACAGAAGACAATTCCACAGCCACACCATCATGCCGCAAAAGTGTCATCATCTAGATGAACATGTGCCACCGTTTCGACAACCTCGGTGTTTACAGCATTCACATCACCATTCACAGATTTCCTATCCTTGCACTCACGAGCATAGTGTCCTATCTCTCCGCAAACATGACACTTACCGGATTTCTTCGGTGGTGCAGTTTTCTTGAACTTTCCACCATTTGCCCCCAACTTGGCTTTCGATGGAACGTTCCAAGGACCTTTGTTAATGTGATTTGATGCTTTAACATGATGAACACTAGAACTAGGATGAACAAACTTTTCTCTAATCCTAGCCTCTTCCTCAATTCGAAGGTGCTTTAGCAAATCATCCAAAGAGATATCTTCCGACTTGTGCATCATTTTCTTTGAAAAACTTTTCCACGACGGTGGTAGTTTCGCAATGATAGCCCCCACTTGGAAGATCTCAGGAATGACAATATTCAATGCTTTCAGTTTGTTCACGAGAACTTAGAGTTCATGCACTTGCTCCAAGATATTTTTCTCGTCTACCATATGATAATCAAAATACTTAGAGATAAGATATTTGTTTGTACCTTCTTCTTGGGCTTTGTATTTGTACTCCAAAGCATTCCATAACTCGCGAGGGTCAGTCATTGGACCGTAAACATCATACAACATGTCGGATAGAGCATTCTTAATGTGTCCGCAACATAAGGTCTCATCTTCCTTTCGAAGCATTCTTTGTTTCTCGAGCTCGGTAATTGCCGCTTCATCATCTTTGTTATCTTTATCCGGGAGAGGATTCTCCAGAATTGGGGCCAACTTCGGATCAAGAACATAAGAAATCTTCAAAACAATCAAGGCGAATTTCATCTTGTCAGCCCAACGGGTGTAGTTACACCCATCGAATTTGTCCAGCTTGACAAAATCTTGATTCAAGATGCGAAGGTTTGATGACATAGAGCTGGATTCCATTGCTTAAACACTTGTGTTAAAATAATAGAAACCTTTTAAGATTGTTGGAACTATTTAGCACAGCAACCTCGAATCCAAACATCAACAAAATGAAACCTGAAATAACAAACAATCAAAAGACTACACGAGATATTTCCCTGTCCTTAAAAGGTTTCTACGGCGCTCGTATAATATCGCTTCAAGCCTTCGTACCGCACACCCCAGGATTGATGTAGTCTCAATTACGGTGTTATTGTAAGCGAAACAATAAACCGAAATACACAAGAGGTTTGTAGAGAATAAATTAACCAGAGAATGGATTGGATTCACAAAGAGAAAGAAAAGATTGCTTGATTTTTGGTACCTTTTGAAATAGAGCTTGACACCTCTATTTATAATTTAGAAACGTAAGTTTGAAACCCAAATCTTCTACCGTTCCCATGATCACCAAAGTATCAGGGATATCCCTGATTTTCAGCCTCCACTCTCCACAATCTTGATAATATCTTAGACTAAGTAACTGTTTGTTTGTTTATATAGTGAAGAGTTTTATCCCACTTAAAACACATGGGTTTACATATACCCCCACCATTCTCTAGTTCTCATTAAAGATTAACTTAAAAGAATTAATTTTTATACTTTTAATTAAAAATGTTCAACCTATAATTAAAATTAATAACACCATATATTAATTTTCAACATTGGTTTCAAAAAACCAATAACACCCACCCATTTAAACACTGTCACAGGAATCTGAATAAAGTCACATAAAAGGCCCCATACGTGTTTGGTGTAAAAACATTCGAAAAACAGATGATCATGGAATTTGGATGAAGATGACAAAAAAACACAGTTCACATGCTTAATTGATCTCGATTTCTCCCAAACTTGTAATCTATCTTGCGTCTTTAATTTCTTTAAAACCAATAACCAAACTACAAAAGCATGACAAGGAATACCATATTTCCAATCTACCTTAGCCGCTCATTCACGAAGTACATCCCAAGTACATGAAGCCGAAAACACGTCATCCTGACCATCCTGTTGTACCCAAACCAGCGTGTCCATACTGGCCATGACTAGCTCGCCATATCCAAGAGACAACAAGTAAGAGACCAACAGAGGATTTTAATATCTCGATACAGTATGAATTTATAAAGAGGAGCTGCATCACACCACTTATCAAACCATACATTAATTAATCTACCATTATCCACATACTTAAAATTATTATAAACTTTATCCCGCAAGTTAAGTAGCTTTCTTCAATTTCAGCTCGCATTTGCTTTAACTTTAACTTTTCAAAAATTACGACCATCAAGATGATAAGCATGTATCCATTTAACCCATAAAAACTCATTACGAACCATAATCTTCCAAATTTGGACTGTCACAATATATTATTTTTTTTTTGTAAATTTTAATTTAGGGTTTTGTTAATGTCCCCCGAACTATAGTTAACGACTAATTATTTCGAAAAAATAGTAATTTGAAGACATGATTTCTTTTATTTTTTCTGTTATTTAAGCAATCGAAAATTTGATTACAATGGCTTTTGCGAAAGAATAAGGGACGATTCATCTTATATATCATTCTTTTTGCGAACCACTATTGTAAAGATTAATTTGAAGAACTTAGTTATTAACTATAGTATTGATGCTATTGTAAGCAAAATTATTATCATCGATATAAATTTCTTTAATTTATTTAGGAACAGATATCTAAACCTTAAACATAACAAAAATATTATATATACTAACAGTTAGGAGTTTGATCTTACATAATATGAAATCAGATGGCTGCTTCGAGCGGTTAGTTTGTATGTTTGTATGTTTTTTTTTTTTTTTTTTTTTCTTTTCGGTTTTTGTTTCCGAGCAATCTTTTTTTAAATTCTAGGTTTTATCTTTTATTTTACGCTATTAGATAAGGTTATTTCGGTTGATTGTTAATTATTAGTTTAGACCTCCTTTTTTTGGATTACGTTTGAAATATTTGGTTTTAGTTTTCCTTTCTGGTTACACATTTATTTAAATAAGCTACGTATTCCTATCGCCTATTTGTTGATTTAAGGTATACGCCTTTTTCTCCAGCGGGGGGGGGGGGGGGGGGGGGGGGGGGGGGGGGGGGGGGGGGGGTGTTTACGTTTGTTTAGGTTAGACTATTAAATAAAGTAGTTATAAACTAATTTCGATTGATTGTTAATTTTAATTTTATATTTTTCTTTTTAGGTAACTTTTGTTAATTTTAGATCTTTACTTTTATTTTTAAGTTATCAATTAAAGGTAAGTTTTTAAACCCGTATAATACACCACCACAAAAAAAAAAAAACTCGTTTATAATAATTTTAAGACCATTTGACTTTGATTTCTCTTTAGAGGCTTGTTGACCAAACCATTGTCATTTTCAAGATTCTGTTTGGACCATTTAAAAGAACCAAATTCAACACTTTTTATTCCAAGTATAATGATGACTCAAGGTACAAGTATAGATGCACAAATTATATGTTGGTCCAATAGAATTTGGTTGTAATGGTGGTAGATTTGAGTAACAATCACTATTGCATTTGGAGTGGGGAAAGATTTGGTCCACAATAAGTGTTAATAAGTGGGTTGGGTCTTTTTATTTGTCAACGAAAAGAGAATGTAAATGAAATAGAAAATTAAAGTTACAACTTTTATTTAATCATTTGATTGTATTAACAACGATTTAAAGTCGAAAAATGGCTGTTCATGTTCGTGAAACATCAATAAAGGAATATATTGAGGCCGGTTTACGAAATATCAAATAATCTGTAGCTTAACGGTATATGAATGACTAAAATTATAACTGATTAGTATAGGAAGAGGGGCATATACTTTTCTAGAAGGTCTGAATGTCCGATAAACTTAGAGCAACCTCACAATGTGGGCCAAACAATACAAAGGATCTTTTTGGGCCATTGACAATATTGAATTAGATGTTTACAAATCATGGTGGAAAATCCTCAATTTTTTGCTACAAGTGTTTGATTGGGACCGCACCCACTTCATTATTTTTTGTGTGTTTTTCTTAAATGAATGTTAAACATGTAAAAGAATTACAATATTATCCGCAAATATGATTCACACATTTTAATAAAATTACAATCGCTACATTGTGTATCTAACTCAGCTCATATTATACTTTATCTAAATTACCAGTGTTTAAAAACTATAACGACACTTTATCCAAAAATCAATCATAACGGGCGTGATATAACTATAACGACAGTTTGTGCTTCGCACGAGGATCAATTTTAAGTGAAACACATGTGACTGGAATGAGCAAAGGATGGCATGAACATGCACCTCTAGACGGATTCAAATAGACCTCGATTTTAAAAGGTGTCTGGGTGATTGTAAAAATAATTAAGCGTATTCAAAATTGGTATCAAAGCATGATTATGACAAACAAAATTTCTTTTAAATATACTTATTTATGAATTCTGATGCTAATAGCTTTAATTAAGCGTTCTCATCAAAAATTAATTTCAAGTATAATTTGATTATATCATCATTAACGTAACGATAATCCCAAAAATATGTGCATGGAAGGAGGGGGTCGGGATGTTGACTTTTAATAATGTAGAATAAAATAAAGCATATAATCATTTTAAAAACAATATATTTTTCCGATAACAATTGTGGCAAACTCGGAAAATTAAACTATACATATGATGAAAGCATGAAAGAATTCATTGAGGAGTTTATCACATCTTCAAATTCTAGTCGTAAGGCAAATTCAGTAATGTATGTCCCCATGCATAAAGATACAAACAATATTTGCCAATGTTTAATTTAAATATTATCATTTACCAATTTGGTAAATGCATTGTTCCTAAGGCAAGCATTTGGCCGGCTTTGGTCGGGTCAGCCCGGTCAGAATAAAATAATAGATGATTCGGGTTGATTTTTATTTCGTTTAACAAAAAATATCGATAGTTACGTTTCAAATGAGTTATTTATTTATTTTTTACATTTTTTTTTTCTTTTTTTTTTTTTTTCTTTTTTTTTCTTTTCTTAATATCAATACCATCTATTTAACATCACTCTCATACACATGCTTGGCTTTGGTCAAAGCAAAGAAAGATGGGCCACATTTTGACAATTGGAACAAAAGTCAAAAGAAAAACCTCCAAACAACTTGTGCTTCCTATATAACCACTTATTCACCTTTAACCTTTGATTATATTAATCCCACAAACCCTAAAAGTCAAACCTGCCTTCATCCACACGCTCTCTCAAAGTCAACCCTTTTCCTCTTCCCTCCGTGATACTCCAACCCTACCGTTGACCGGAGGCCAAACCGCCACCAAACATGAATGATGAATGGGATCTGCATGCGGTTGTTAGAAGCTGTACCAACATGTCCAGCACAAACACAACCACCTTTGATGATTGTTTTGAAAACATGGATATTGTAACATCAAAAGACGACGTAAACCCATTCTTTTCATACTGTGAGAACGTG
>CAJVGC010000516.1:0-22554 GCA_910822075.1 Senecio squalidus | reverse complement strand
AATAATTAAGAAAAAGTGATTAATTAAAATCTATAAAGAGTAATTGATTTAATCAAATAATGATAAAATATACTTGTTTGACACTTCACCTATTTTCCGTTTAAATTTACGAAATCGATTGTTTTCAAAACTTCTAAGATATAATAAAAGTCCTTCCGAATCTTTCACTAACTTTAATTATCTCTAATTACCCCGTTCCTCCCGAATACAGTAATAACTAATAATAACCAAGCAATAAGCAACAAGTCCGTTTTTAGTGATTTAACCTTATAGAGTTTCCTCCCGAATAACTCCTCTAACTATCAAGTCCTTCCGAATCTTAATACTTAGACCTACTCACTTAAATTTAATTACCTACGTTGTTATTACTAAGTCCTCCCGAATCTTAATAATTTCAAATCGATTATAGACTGACCGATTACTTCATATAACTTGTTAAATCTATCTAGATTCCTCCCGGATACCTAGAATATTTATTAGTCAAATTATATATAAACAACTCTGATAATATACTAAAATTTAAGTAAATAAGGATCAACGGTTAAACACAAAAACATAAACAATCGAAAACGTTAATTAAACTTCAAATAGGATCCGTTATTCAAACAAGCATAATAGAATTTTAGCTCCTCATAACTAGGTCTGAAAAAGCAAATAAAGTCATGGAAATAATACTGGAATAAAAGTCTAAAAAGGAAAGAAACAAACGAAGAATCCGAAAAAACGTGTGGTGACCGCCGTTAGCCGAAAATATGATCTTCCTAGCTTGAATCTTGCTTCTAAACGTAATAACCAGCTCCAAAGACTTAGAATAATAATGGAATGAATTTCTGGACGGATTTGGTCTTGTATTTATAGGCAAAAGCAAAGTGGAAAACGTCTTCGACTCGAACTCAAACTTCTTGTAATTATCAGATAGGTGCGCAACACCCCATGTGTAGGTGCGCAACACCGGGTGTTTTTCGTGTCCAAAACCAACTCGAATTCTCGGTGCTCAGCACCCCTTGCTCTGGTAAGCGGCACCTCTTCAGCTTCTCCGTCTTTTCGTCATTTAAGCTCATTTCTTCACTCCTTTCCGCTTCCCGATCATGTAAACCTGTAAAATAGATAAAAACACTTTTCCACACGATTCAATGTAAAAACCTATCCTATCCATCATGTTTACTATGAAATGTGACCAAATAGCGCATAGAAATATCTATATAAATATGCGATATCAAATCCCCCCAAACTTGCCTTTTTGCTTGCCCTCAAGCAAAAACTGTTTTAAAATTAATTATCAAAGCCAAAATTAAACATAACCAAACTCCTCACGATTTTTATGGAAGTGAAATCACACAATCTCTCAAACTAATCTAAAAGGGTGTGTAAAATATCTCTGTAGAATCGCTCAATTGCTCAGTCATGGTGAATATTCTATCATAGGCTTGATAATGTATCACTTCTCCACCACTAGAGTCTAGGTACAACTAAACGGGGACTTTTATTCGGGTTATAACGTACAGGTAAAGACATGTGAAAATATATAATATGGAGTGTAAATGGGTTCTTAGATTAAATCCGAACTAAATATAATCTCGAACGTACTGGATTGCTTAATTTTCCTTCAACTTATACTTTTCTTCTCCTCGAAATATACATGTATCGTAAATAATACATAACTCATAATACATTACTTAAAATCTACAACTAATTTTTTTTTCGCCTTTCTGTTTTTCCGATTTTTTTCTTTTTCACTTTTTTTTTTTCTTTCTTTGGCCTAGTACATGCCTTACAAAATAATTTTTTTCTCGTGGTAAGTACACATGCTCAAAAGGCTAATAATCACTATATATTTTTTTCTCTACTATTTCTCCAAATACAATAATAATACATGGCAATAATAATTGGTACTTTTCTTCCATTGCCTTAATAAGCTTCAACTTCACTTAATATAATAATAGCAATAAAAAATCTAAGTTCGGACTTAACCTAAAAAGAAACGAAAATAAGGCGAGTGTACAAAATAATCTAATAGTGTTTAGAAACGAAACGGTTTAGGCGCAAAGTAATAAGTGTTACAAGGGTTAGGCGGAAAATATATAAAAAGAAACGAAAAATGGCTAACAAATGGGTTAATCCTAAATGCCCCTATCATTGTACCAAATCACACTAAGTTACCCTAATGCAATTGCTCATATGTGGTCTCGAAATGTATAACAGTGTCAAGTTCTAAAGTCATCACCATCGGCACACTCAAAGAAACGAAAAAGTAGCATTAAAAATGAATGCTTTCAATAGGCTCAAATTCTCACTATTTTTCTGAGTGGGGTATTAAATGCGTCTGGTTATGCTTAAAGTTTAAGGTATTACCGACTAAACACGTTATATTTTTTTGGTTTTTTTAATTTTTTCGATTTTTTTGTATTTTTGTTTTTTTTTTCTATTTTCTGACTCACAAATGTACAATTTAACACAATCTAACACGATGGAAACTAAGCTAAGGGTCGAAAAATAAAATTTGAAATTTCCCGATGACCCCAAAACTTAAGTAACACATTGCCCCTAATGTGTTAACGACTCAAACCTAAGGGAAATTACAAAAATAAAATCTAAAAATAAAAAATAAATAAAAAATAAGAAAAGAAGAAAGTAGAACCAGGTCGTAGATATCGAAAAATCTTCGGTGAAAAGCTGTGCTGAACTGAATGCCAGTCCCAAAACCGATTGTTGAACTTAATTCTCATCTATAAAAACTAAAATAGAAAAACTAAACACAAATATTAAAATCATAAAAGAAAAATAAAATAAAAATAAAAATTCCAAATTACGACGGAATAAAAAAATAGTAAAAAAAAATAGTAGACTATTTTTAAAGTCTAATAGGGGAAAATGGTAACAATAACTTTACACAAAATTACAATTTTTTTTTTTTTTTTTTTTTTTTTTTATAATTTTTTTTTTGTTTTTTTTTCGTTGGTTTTCTTGGTATCTAAAAACTGAAACTGCAAAAGAAAATGTAAAAAAAAAAATACCGAATACTAAATAAGAAATAAAGATAAAAGAAAATGGAAAAATTTTACTACGAAAAAGGGAAAATAAAACCCGGGTTGCCTCCCGAGAAGCGCTTGTTTTTCGACCGAGTCCTTAGGTTGACCCGATATGCCTCCACTTACGACTAATGTAACGGTCGAGATTTTTCTCGTCTTTCTTTCCCACGTGTTTTCCAAAAAGTACTGATTCTTCCTCCGACTCATGTCCAAAATGATCTCCAAGAAGAAATGCTTCCTTTCCAACATCAAGCATCTTATTTCGCTTTACCCAAGCGTCATGCCACTCTCGAGCCTCGGAAAATAGTAACCCGTCATCTCTTCGTTTTAAGAACTCGCACACGTTATCACATTCGCTCACATTAAATTCCTTCGTCTTAAACTCGCTCCGCGATGTGTCATTTCCGATATCCTCAAATTCCTTCAAAATATCTTCCTTTCCCTAACAAGTTAGAGAAAATAAATCAAAAGGGTCGTGAGAGATACCGTGACATTCTCCCCCCAAACTTGAGTTAGATTTCTTATGCTTCATGTGTCGGTTCGACTTGGCAAATCCCTCTAGCTCCTTTGGCGAAATTGCACTAGAATCTTTGAACTCTTCCTCAGATGGAATTATTTCAACCAAAAACGTGGCACCCGGATTATTCATTAAGTATTCAATTTCTAATAAATCTGAATCCGGGTCGGATTTTTCAAATGTCATGCCCGTAGAATTCTTCTCAAATTCCTTCAACTCCATTTTCAAGATGGGATCAAAATCCTCGAGCTCCTCAGCTTCCTCATCTTTAAATTGTTGAAAAATTTCCGTGTCATGAACTTGAACCGGTGGACTAGTAGCTGATTCGGATGTGGCTATATATATTTGAACTACCGGGTCCTCCCATTCTTTCTCGTTCGACTCAAAATCACTATCAAAATCGGAAACGGGTTCTGAGATAACACTGCGTCGCAGTGAGTGTGACAGCGGCGCAGTGGGTTCAGGTTCAGCTTCTTCTTTGTTTTCAGTTTCTTCATCCCAATACTCATATCCCCACCGTGTTGAAATTGTATTTACTTGTTCCTCTTGTTGACCCCTTGCTCTTTCTTCCAACTCCTCTAACTGCCATTCTAACCGTTGTTTTGTGACATCAAAATCCTGACGATCAAGTTCAAGTTTAAGATTTAGCAATTCCAATTGGTTAAGAATCCCATCATTTAACTGTTTGTTCATTTCAACAAAGATTTAAACAAGTCTTTCAACTCTTGCTCTACTTCTTCCTTCGGTTGATTTTCCTCATACCAAAATTCCCGTTCGTAAGATTGATTGTTCCCTCGTCCTCTATCATATCTATAACCATATCCAAAATCACATATTGGGTCTTGGTAATTCCCCTTATCCGAATATCCATAATAGTTGCTATATCTCCTGTACATCGTCTAATATCTACAACTTGTAAATCACAACTAAAAAAAAAAAAAAAAAAAAAACAAAACGTGAAAAGCACCTTATAAACAATTAAAGTAACTTTCAAGTAAATAAATACTCAAAAGGATCGTATCACAAATTCGAAACAAAAACTAAAAATCAGTCCCCGGCAGCGGCGCCAAAAACTTGATATGTAAAATCTAGTCTTAATTTAAACCTACTATTTCACGCAATTACACACTTCTAGGCAGTGGACCTATCCGTATATAATATAGTTTAAAGCAAGTAAAGGTTCGTTCGCAGGGACTAATTTGTTTTAAGTTTTCGAATTAATAATACTGAGTATTTGTGGGGGTTTTATCGTAACAAAAGATTGCAAATAATTAAGAAAAAGTGATTAATTAAAATCTATCGAAAGAGTAATTGATGTAATCAAATAATGAGAAAATATACTTGTTTGACACTTCACCTATTTTCCGTTTAAATTTACGAAATCGATTGTTTTCAAAACTTCTAAGATATAATAAAAGTCCTTCCGAATCTTTCACTAACTTTAATTATCTCTAATTACCCCGTTCCTCCCGAATACAGTAATAACTATTAATAACCAAGCAATAAGCAACAAGTCCGTTTTTAGTGATTTAACCTTATAGAGTTTCTTCCCGAATAACTCCTCTAACTATCAAGTCCTTCCGAATTTTAATACTTAGACCTACTCACTTAAATTTAATTACCTACGTTGTTATTACTAAGTCCTCCCGAATCTTAATAATTTCAAATCGATTATAGACCGACCGATTACTTCATATAACTTGTTAAATCTATCTAGATTCCTCCCGAATACCTAGAATATTTATTAGTCAAATTATATATAAACAACTCTGATAATATACTAAAATTTAAGTAAATAAGGATCAACGGTTAAACACAAAAACATAAACAATCGAAAACGTTAATTAAACTTCAAATAGGATCCGTTATTCAAACAAGCATAATAGAATTTTAGCTCCTCATAACTAGGTCTGAAAAAGCAAATAAAGTCATGGAAATAATACTGGAATAAAAGTCTAAAAAGGAAAGAAACAAACGAAGAATCCGACAAAACGTGTCGTGACCGCCGTTAGCCGAAAATATGATCTTCCTAGCTTGAATCTTGCTTCTAAACGTAATAACCAGCTCCAGAGACTTATAATAATAATGGAATGAATTTCTGGACGGATTTGGTCTTGTATTTATAGGCAAAAGCAAAGTGGAAAACGTCTTCGACTCGAACTCAAACTTCTTGTAATTATCAGATAGGTGCGCAGCACCCCATGTGTAGGTGCGCAACACCGGGTGTTTTTCGTGTCCAAAACCAACTCGAATTCTCGGTGCTCAGCACCCCTTGCTCTGGTAAGCGGCACCTCTTCAGCTTCTCCGTCTTTTCGTCATTTAAGCTCATTTCTTCACTCCTTTCCGCTTCCCGATCATGTAAACCTGTACAATAGATAAAAACACTTTTCCACACGATTAAATGTAAAAACCTATCCTATCCATCATGTTTACTATGAAATGTGACCAAATATCGCATAGAAATATCTATATAAATATGCGATATCACCAACGCACCAGCAGTGTTCATGGACTTAATGAAACGAGTGTGTAGACCTTACCTGGACAAATTCGTGATCGTGTTCATTGATGACATTCTTATCTACTCGAGAAACAAGGAGGATCACGCGAAACACTTGAAACTCATTCTAGAACTCCTCCGAGAACAGAAACTGTACGCCAAATTCTCAAAGTGTGAATTCTGGCTCCGAGAAGTACATTTCCTTGGTCATGTGGTCAACCAAGATGGGATCCGGCTAAGATAGAAGCGATCGAGAAATGGCAAGCCCCGACGACTCCTACGGAAATTCGTCAATTCCTAGGGTTAGCCGGCTAATATCGCAGGTTCATCGAGAATTTCTCGAAGATCGCTAAGCCACTCACCAAGCTCACTTAGAAGGATAAGGATTTTGTTTGGGTTACGAAGCAAGAGGAATCCTTCCAGAAACTCAAGCACCAACTTTGTCACGCACCGATTTTGTCGCTACCGGAAGGTACGGATAACTTCGTTGTATTCTGCGATGCATCCCATCAAGGACTTGATTGTGTCCTTATGCAGAAAGACAAAGTCATCGCCTACGCTTCGAGACAACTCAAGGTTCACGAGCAGAACTACACTACTCACGACTTAGAGCTGGGAGTAGTCGTTTTTGCACTAAAGATCTGGAGACATTACTTGTATGGGACTAAGTGCACGGTTTTCACGGATCACAAGAGTCTTCAACACATCCTAGACCAGAAGATGCTCAACATGAGACAGAGGAGATGGATCGAACTGCTGAGTGACTACGATTGCGAGATCAAGTACCACCCGGGTAAAGCAAACGTAGTAGCAGACGCCCTTAGTCGGAAGGAAAGGGTGAAACCATCTCGAGTTAGGGCATTAGGTATCCAAATTCAGACTAACCTTCAAACGCAAATCGCCGAGGTTCAGCGAGAAGCGTTGAAGCCCGAGAACCTAAAGGGAAAAACTTTGCACAATCATGAGAAGGAGTTCGAACGCAAATCCGACGGAATTCACTACTTCAAGGGCCGAGCATGGATTCCGAAGTCCGAGGATTTTCGAAAGTTAATTCTGGAGGAAGGCCACCTTTCCCGATACTCTATCCACCCAGGATCCGACAAATTGTACAAGGACCTTAAGGAGTATTACTGGTGGTCGGGCATGAAGAAAGATATCGCCTTGTACGTAGCCAAGTGTCTCACTTGCTCCAAGGTCAAGGCGGAATATCAGAAACCTTCAGGACTTCTGCAGCAACCGGAGATCCCTATGTGGAAGTGGGAGCAAATCTCCATGGATTTCATTACCAAGTTACCCCGGACGACAAAGGGTAACGACACAATTTGGGTAATTGTGGACCGTCTGACGAAGTCTGCTCACTCAATGGAGAAGTTCGCGCAAATTTACATCAACGAGATCATCTCTCGCCACGGAACACCTCTCTCCATCATTTCTGACAGAGATAGTCGGTTCACGTCTCGCTTTTGGAACGCGGTTCAGAAATCTCTCGGGACGCGATTAGATCTTAGCACAACTTACCACCCTCAGACTGATGGTCAAAGCGAAAGGACGATCCAAAAGCTTGAGGATATGCTTAGAGCATGCGTAGTTGACTTTGGAGGAAGTTGGGATACTCATCTTCCATTGGTCGAGTTTTCGTACAACAACAACTACCACGCTAGCATTGAGTGTGCTCCATTCGAGGCCTTATATGGACGCAAGTGCCGATCGCCGCTTTGTTGGCTAGAAGCTGGTGATCGACAGCTCACAAGGCTCGACATTGTTCAAGAAACCATCGACAAGATCACCACCATCAGAGAACGACTGAAGACGTCCCGTACTCGGCAGAAGAGCTACGCCGACAACCGAAGAAAACCCCTCGAGTTCTAGGTCGGCGATCGTGTGCTTCTTAAAGTATCGCCATGGAAATGGGTAGTTCGCTTCGGGAAACGCGGTAAGCTAAGCCCCAGGTACACCGGACCGTTTGAAGTCATTGAGCGTATTGGTCCAGTAGCTTATCGACTCCAACTTCCTCCTGTTCTTTCAAATGTTCATAACGTGTTCCATGTCTCGCACTTGAAAAAGTGCCTATCCGATGAGACCATCGTCATCCCACTCGACGAGGTCAAGATCGACAACAAACTCAACTTCATCGAGGAAGCGCTTGAAGTTGTAGACCGAGAGGTCAAGCAACTCAGACAAAGCCGGGTTCCTATTGTCAAAGTTCGTTGGAACTCCCGACGTGGTCACGAATTCACATGGGAACGTGAAGACCCGATACGTCAAAAGTATCCTCATTTGTTCAAAGATACTTCTACCAGATGTGACGAGTCAAATTTCGGGACGAAATTTCTTTCAACCCGGGGATGATGTGACAACCGTCTAAATTCAGGTAATTGTTCAGCTACTTATCGGTTCGAATCTCCAGTTACTCTGTTTATAGTGTTCATATTCTTTAACTCGTACATATTGTGTCTTTATCTTGTTGGAACTAGTGTCGGAATAACTCCCGGAATCAATTTTATAAGTCCTAATACCAAGAAAACAACTATTGAACTTTCCTAAGTTCATAACAAATCATACTTAAGAACTTTCAATTAACAAAAAGGTCCAACGAAGCAATAACGTAAAAACAAAAATCAGATAAAATCTGAAAAACCACCAGGTGCGCAGCACCTATTGCTTTGGTGCGCAACACCTCCCGCCAGAATTCAAATTTTTACATCTTTGGTCCTTGCCTCGTTTTTGTAACACACCAACCAATCAATCTCGACTAATACCACTCATTACTGCCATTTTAACAGTCCCAAAGTGTATTATTACACTTCTCTTTTATTTCTTTTCATTTTCATTTTCTTAAATAAAAAACACACACACACTTACACATAGTTCCTTTTCTCTCTATTTTCCATCAAGAACACCACACAAAAACAGAAGATTACAGCCACTAAATCCTCCTAAATCCACCATCAAAAACGTTTGAACATCAAAGCAATCAAGGAGGAGCAAAGTATTTTCGGTTTCAAGCTTTTTCTACCGATTTTGGAGTTCAAATCACCTCTAAAACATCATCCATTCGTTTTCATCCGGCAGAAATCTTTCTCCTACCTTTATTTACTGTTTTTACTAATTGCATGTAAGATCTAAACAATAAAAATGAGTTTTTATGAAGATTTATAACACTTTTTATACAAAAACGATTTTTAACTAAATAATATTTAGATCTATGTATTTGTGGTTAAAAGTTGTTTAGAAACTATAAAAATGGTGTTTTATGAGATATCTACTGATTGCATGTCGAAATCTATGGGTAACAAAACATTTTTGGCAAAGAAATCACAAAACGGGGAAGAACAGCAGGGAGGTGCGCAACACCCCCTGACAAGTGCTGCGCACCGGGCTGCTGTCTCCCCGAAAAATCGTCGTTTTGGTTGTTAAAAACTTGTACACACATTCTGGACTTTTGTTAATAATATTATTGGACTGAGATGAGTAAAACTAATAATAATGGTGACTTGTATTGGACTCTTTGGACTTATTTGACTTGTTATTAAGTTATTATGTGTATATGCATGTTTTGTGAGCGGAAATGGTTGTAGGTTTTGGACATGAAATTTGGGCGCGGAAGCGCTGCCCAAATTTCGTTAGAAAACCTAAACCATTTCAGTAACCTAAACATGTTTATCATAATAATAACTTTAACTTTGAACTTTTCGGACTAAAATTAACGTTAACCGCTTCGGACCAATTTTTGGAACAATATTAAACTTAACACTCAATTCTAAACAAAAGTAACCTAATGAGATAATAACTTTTGGACAATCTTGGTATTCCTTAGGCATTCCAAGATTCCCGGCTCCTTTTCGACCGATTCCGAGTTCACTTTCTCCGCAAACCGTGAGTTACAACCCCATTTGTTTTACTTTTTGTACTTTTAAACATTATTTGGGGGAAGCATAAGATCACATGTTTTGTAACTTTTAACACTATTTGCGAATCATTGAAACAATTGGAAACTTGATACTTTTGGTACTTATTGAAACTTTTGGAGACTTGTTCGAAACTTTGAAACTCTTGAAACATTTTAAACTTATGAAACTCGTAAACCTTGGAAACTTGTACGAAACTTGAAACTCTTTGGAAACTTTGAAACTTTGGGAACTTGTACGAAACTCTATTGAAACTTTTATGAAACGTTCGAAACTTTGGAAACTTGGAAACTTGTGTACAACTATGCGTATATGTGTTGATGCCTTAGCAGGATAACTAAATTTAGGATACTTGTTAGCGACCAATCCTTGATGGATATATAAGCCCGTAAGAAACTTTGGAAAGAGTAAATTACATAGATCGTCCCTAAGGTTTATATGGAATTACGGTTATCGTCCCTAAGTTTGAAAAGTTGCATGAATGGTCCCAAAGTTTAGAGTAATTACGGATTTCGTCCCTATTTTGGATGTCCGTCTAATATCACCGTTAGGGTTCACTCACGTGTTAAACACGTGAGGGGTATTTTGGTCTTTTCGCACTCTTCTCCCCCAAAATCAAATAAACCCTAAAAATAAGCTTACACAAACACCCCTTCACACACACACACACACACAATCTGTTTTTAATTTTCTCGAGATTACAATCACCGGAAGCTACGACGGCGACAATTCCTACGCCACCGGCTCCGTCGTCCTCAACTCCGGCGACATCAACTTCCGAGCTTCCATCACCGGCATCAACTCCTTCGTCAACAAACCATCTCTAAACACATACTCCATGAAATCAAGAATTTAATATCAAAATGGTAAATGACGAACCGTGCAAGCAATGAAGGTTAAAAGAATGAAAGCCTGATCACTGAAGTTTAGTCGAGGCGCCGTGGATGGAAAAGTAGTAACCTCCTCAATTGCGGCATCAGCATCGGTTTTAACAATAATATTTTGATTTTGTTTTTTATTTTGAAGAGGGATATTGAAATTTATACTATTACTAGTAGATGATGATGATGATGATTTACAAGGAATGGATAACAAACGAGGAAACAGTGATGGTTTAGAGACAGACCACAACAGATTGTGTGTGTGCGTGTGAAGGGGTGTTTGTGTAAGCTTATTTTTAGGGTTTATTTGATTTTGGGGGAGAAGAGTGCCAAAAGACCAAAATACCCCTCACGTGTTTAACACGTGAGGGAACCCTAACGGTGATATTAGACGGACATCCAAAATAGGGACGAAATCCGTAATTACTCTAAACTTTGGGACCATCCATGCAACTTTTCAAACTTAGGGACGATAACCGTAATTCCATATAAACCTTAGGGACGATCTATGTAATTTACTCCTTTGGAAACTTTGTTCAATTGCCCATTTTGGTATTGGAAACTTTATACACTATTAGCATTAGCCGTTAGTCATATGGGTATCGATACTTAGGAGGGGTCACTCCTTGCTCAGGGTTAGCGTCCCAAGTACATATTGCGTAGTTCAAACGTTCAAACAATTAAACATTTTTGGGCTAGTTCACGACCACACAATCGGTTTAGTGTATACTTAATACTTATATTATGCCAAGTGATTGATACGAGTTACAATTTAGTTAAACACATACTCTCTACGCATACACCTTTTTAGCGCCTGGATTCCGCTACAACTTTACTTAGACGAGTTTTATTTATTTAACTTACTTGTGTACGTTCAAACCTTTTACTATTTACATATAAGTTCAAACGTTGTTACGTTCTTACGACGTCATCATATATATTTTGCAACTTTCTATTTTTGGAAACTTTCTCGAAACTCTAAACTGTAACTCACTCACTACTTTATGTAGTTGACACTTTATCTTATGTTTCAGGAAATTAATGTAAGTGTGTGGAATGCATGGCAAGGAAGGGTCGTTATGGTTACGTGAGGCGTTCATTGGGAAAAGACCTTTCTATTTTGGGAATTTTATTTTGGAAACATTGTATTTGTACTTTAAGTTAAATCATGAACTACTTGGTTGTCTTTGAATGTTGAAACTTGAACAATTTAATTTTAATCGAAATGACTTGAATCGTTTATATTTGCTTATGACCGTGTAATGATATTCCAGCTCTCACATTCCGTGTTTCCGCTTTAGCGGGGTGTGACAGAATATATCATCGGAAGAAATGGTATCGCCGAAAATAAATTACCTGAATATTAGGTCAGTGAAAAACGGGTCATCAACATATGTTGTCATCGGAAAACCTTCGGTAAAATATGACTGCAGTAGAATATGACTTTTAAGTCAATGAGTTACCATTTTCATACTGTGGGAATTAACTTGAAATTTTAAGTATATTGATAGATAAAGGGCAAATGGCTTGTGTATGCTTCCAACTTGCCACCGAATTCTATTGTGTACACCGGATTCACAAAAGTTCTATTGAGTACCATATGGTGACTATTTTATTCTTTTGAGTACACAAATAACCTTTGATACCGGTTGCCCGTCATTTTTGCCTCGTAGGATGCCATCTCATTTAACCCGCCCCCCCAAACCATTACCTAACCATGGTTTACTTTTTTGAATTTAACCTAACCACTTATAATCCCAATGCTTCAACACTCCCTCCCAAAAACCCTCCCGTACTCTTTTCACTCAAAATTCTCCCGCTCGATTTCTCTTTTCACTAAAAAATATCCACAAAAATTCTTTGTTTTGTCTGTTACAAATCCCAAGTTTGATTCGATTATGAGGTAATTTTTAATCGTAAAATTAGGGTTTTTTTTCCGATTATTTTATTTAATTTTTTTTTGTTTCTACAGGATGGGACCTGTGGAAGGTTATGAACTAAATGTTCATAACGATGGAGCATTTTTTTATAATCCCTTCAGGTATGACGGAGTAGAGATACCGGTGTATGTTCCAAAAGTTGGGTTTGATGAGTTATGTGAAATTATTCAAAAAGCTACTGGAAACCCTTTATCCGGTCTCTATTACAACTGTCCGGGACAGAAACCAAAAGATGCGTTGTTCAAGCTTTCCAATGACTATGACGTTCTTATGATGTATGACATTGCTTACTGTTATGGGAAGATTGATGTATATATGGATCACTTTGATGACGAAGAAGACATTACCAAGTATGTAACAGACATTCTAAAGCCACCTGAAGATGAACATGAAGCTTCGGTTATTGACAACCTAGAAGATGCACCTGATGATGAACATGAAAAGTTAGCTGAAAAAAGAAGAAGTAGCTGACACAGATTCAGAAGATGAGGACTATGTTGTGAAGCCTGGAGAAGATGATACTGATACAGAAAGTGATGCTGCTTCTATTGACTTTCTGTCTAAAGATGAAATTGAACTTAAGGAGGTAAGAACAAGAAGGGCTGAGGAGAAAAAGAACCCAAAGACAAGAGAGCAGCCTCAATTGGGAAAATCTGCAGTGAATGAACAACCTGATATGTATGATACCATTTGTGAGCATGAGGAGTTTATGACAGAACTTAGTAGGAAGATGAAAGTTAATGATGACAATGATCTAGATCCATTTAAATCTGCTGCACATATTGAAAAGTACCCAATCCATGATACTCAAGTGCATTGGAAGCTTCAGAAGGCACAGATAGGTGAGAGGTTTGAATCTGCTGAACAATTTAAGGAATGTATGACCTTTTATGGACTGTCAAATGGATACAATATTTACTTCTCAAGATATAGTTCAAGCCAGATAGTGGCTAAGTGTGGATATAGACCTCCAAGACTTAAAGATCCATCCAAAGGTAAACAAAGGAAACAAAAAGAGTATCCTGATGTAGTTAAACCAAATGCTCCAAAGTGTCCATTTAGATGCTATGCTAGGACTATGAGGACAGAAGAGTCGTTTCAGGTTATTTCTTTGGTTGAAGTTCATACATGTGTTAGGAACTTTAGATTTGGATCTCTTATTAACTACAAGTGGATTGGTAGGCAGGTTGGTGACAAAATTAGGTCTAACCCAAGTATTAGATTGGTTGACATTGCTGATTTAGTCATGAAAAAGTATAAATGCAGTGTGACTTCAAACCAATGTAGAAGGGCCAAGGAGTATGCAATAGTTGAGTATGAAAAGGCATTAGAGGAACATTATGGGATGCTTAGATCATATGCTGATGAGTTGCGTACTAGTAATCCAGGATCAACAGTCAAAATAGGTGTTACAGTGAATCGAGATGAAAAGGTTTATTTTGATAGGATGTACATATGTTTAAAAGGGTTGAAAATGGGGTGGATTAGGTGTTGTAGGAGGATAATTGCTTTGGATGGTTATTTTTTGAAAAGTCCAAACCATGGGGAATTATTGACAGCAATTGGAAGGGATGGAAATAATCACATCTTCCCTATAGCTTGGGTTGTTGTCAATGTGGAAAACAAGGATAATTGGAGTTGGTTCATTCAGTTGTTGGCTGAGGATTTGCATATTGAGGGTGGTGCTAGTGTAACCATAATGTCAGATCAACACAAGGTATGTGGTTCATTAAATTGTCATGCTTACTAGTATATTATTAACCACATGTTTTCATATTATTAACCACATGTTTTATAATGCAAAGGGTTTGATGGAGGCTGTCAAGACTGTCATGCCATATGAAGAGCATAGGCAATGTGCAAGGCACCTTTATGTTTTTTTTAGAAAGCAGCAATGAGAAAGCTATGCTTGAAGTGGGATGGTGCAATCTGTCCAGCAATTCAAAAGAAACTTGAATGGTGCAAGGATCAACACAGGTTCACTCTTTAACATTGGTTTAACTTTTTTGTATTAATATTTATAGTATTTTAATATGGTTTTAATCATAGGTTTTGGCTTCTTATGTTCTGTGGAGGTTATGAATGGGAGGTTAGACAGTGCAATAGGGGATTTAAGGTTAATGAACAACATAAAACATGCAGCTGCAGGATGCGGTAGTTATCTGGTGTGCCTTTTCCACATGCATGTTCAGTGATATTTGCCCTGCATAAAAACCCAGAGGATTATGTGGCAGATTGGTTCAAAAAGACAATGTACTTGAATGCCTACTCCACATACTTGAAACATGTTGGTGGGATGTCAACTTGGAAACCAAACAACATGAACAAGCCTCTTCCAACACTACCAAAGAAAATTCCAGGGAGACCAAAAAAGAAGAGGATTAGAGGAGTAGGTGAGGGGGGCAGTGCCACAAGACTTTCAAAGGTTGGAACAGTTATTACATGCCATAATTGTTGGCAAACTGGTCATAACAAAAAGGGATGTACAAATGACCCTGTTACACCACCTAAGAAAGACAAGAATGTTGGTTCTGCTCCAAGCATGCATGGAGTTGTTTCAAGCAGTGGTGGTAGTGATGAGGCTGGTTCAAGCATGCATGCAGTTGGTTCAAGCAGTGCTGGTTCTACTACAAGCATGCAGGTGGGAAACATATGTTACACAACATCATACAAGTATGTTTTTAGTACAAAACAAACTATGTTCAGTGATTACTATTGTACACTCTTTTAATAGGTAAATATACTATTTAGGAAACATATTGATGCATTGATGGGAGCTGGACCAATTCAAGGTATTTTTGCTGGTGGGTCAAATCCATAAAATTTCTTCTTAGGTTCATCACATGGGGTAAAGAAAGGTGTAGGCTTGGGTGTAACAAGTGCTCCAGGTGTCCCAAGGCCAAATGCAAAATATGAGACATGTATGAATTTGGTATCATGTTGGTTAAAGTAGTGAAATGGCTTGTGTATTGACCATATTTACTATTTAGGTCCTATTAAAAGACCTTTACCTTATTGGTGGGGAAATGGCTTATGTACTGATCCAGTTACAGGTGAAATGTATGAAGGGAGAGGTCAGAACTGTGTCCCTGTCCCTGTGTGGCCTCCTGAAGTTCCATTGCCAATTACTCAAGAAAATGTACATGCTGCTGTAGAAGGTAATGTTGGAAATGAAACTGAGGACAAGAATGTGGATGATAGTGAGGAGTTGCCTTTGGGAAGCCAGGAACCAGTGTTCAGTCAGTCTTCACAAGAGGAAACACCAAAGCAGAAGAATAGCTCAACAAAAAGCTGTGAAGATGAGAAGACCAAGTGAAAGAATCATGAAAAGAAAGTTGGGAAAGCAAGTTCAGGGACCAGGAGATAAGGAAGAGAATGCAATTGAGATTGCAAAGTAATATGTAATTGGTTGTGTGGAATTTCAATAACAATGTCTTTTGGTACAATTGGATGTTTGTAAACACTATGGTATTTAGGTTGTGTGATATTTAGGAATAACATTTTAGGATGCATTAGGTATTTAGGATGCAGTTGGTTTATAATCCAGTTAGCAATTTTGGTGTAGAAGAATTATGGATGCAGTTGGTTGTATAAGCTGTTTTCAAGTTAGTGTTGTTTATTACCATTTTCAAGTTACTATTGTTTATTACCAAATATAAGATTCATAAAAAAAGGTCATTACAATTCACAATTCACAATCTATTATAATTGCTAAAACAAAACACATTACAACAACAATTTGTTCTTTACATCATTTAGCTAAAAAAACCTAATCCAATTGCTAAAAATACAACAACAATCAACAAAATCACAACCAATTTTTCATAAACCACAATATTTGACTTTGCATAGGTCAACTCATGCATCATCTTGTTCATTTCCAACCTTGAATCTTTAATCTCTTCATAAGCTGCATTTCCAATACTTCCCCTACGTCTTTGCAATTCAACATGAAGATTAAATAGGAGTTTCTTGTAATAAGGATTACGGATTTCTTCGTCAATAAACATATACAAATTGCATTTCCTTTCTTTATCCTGTTAATTGTAAAAAGGATTACGTTTTTGTGTTGAATTCAATTTGGGGCAAAATTAAAAATTAACCAACTAACCATTACGGGGCAACTGATGAATCTCCTTCCTGGATTCGTGCTTGTCCAAGATGTACGAGGGTGGATTTCGAATCCACAGTCACAAAAACGGGGAATTTCCATTTAGGTCTCTTTGAAAAAAAACGGGTTGAAAATTAGGGTTTATAACAATGGGTAACAAATCCGGGTTTTATTGGCTATAAAATAGGAAACCTACGTGGCAGATTAGGTGGACAAATATCCTACGTGGAAGATGAGGTGGACATTAACTTGTTACACGTAGACTTTTTGTAGGTAAACGGTTACATTTTGTACTCAAAAGAATAAAATAGTCACCATATGGTACTCAATAGAACTTTTGTGAATCCGGTGTACACAATAGAATTCGGTGGCAAGTTGGAAGCATACACAAGCCATTTGCCCATAGATAAATGTTAACTTTAATTCATACACGCTAATATTTTCGATAGGACATAACATATAGTGGGACAAAAAGCAAAGTACATTGCGATCTAATAGTTTTTTTTGTTACGAACGAAGTCGGAAGTTATTTCCATATTTTATGACTTTTGCAATTATGTGAAAACTCTATTTAAGTCTTAATTTGAGTCATTTTAATGTCATAATGGAAAGAATATAATAAGGCCTTCGAATCGCTAATAATTTTATTACAATTCCTCTTTCGAGCGTCATTATGGAACTTTTTTTTGGTAGAAGCTCTCCATATGGCGGTTCACACCCTAAGCTTGCTTCCCAAGACTCGAAATGAGTTTCAGACTCCGTTTTAAGTAAAGTTTGGTTTCATTCCACTTACACTCATTTTTGGTATTTCGATGCTTATGTTATCCAAACGTGTTCGTTACCACCTAGTAAAAACTTGATCCTTGATCCACCACTTGTGTTTCTTGGTATGTCCAAGGATCATAAATGTCAGCGTTGCTTCGACCTTGTTACCCCAAGGTCACCATTTCTCGGTATCTAACATTTGATGAAACTCACTTTCCTTACTCATACTTCAATGTTGATCCTACTACTTTCGAGTATGACATCTTCAATGAAGATATTCGGTCCCTTCTCGACCGTAGAAAGTCATCACCTAGATTTTATCCAACGACTTCTACTCACGGTCGCACCTCTACCGAGATCCACACCTCAACAGATCTTTTTTGTAATGAGCGTCTTCGGCACTATTAGACCCGCTTAGTGGTCCAAGGCTTCTCGCAAATATCCAGGTTGGATTTTCATGAGACCTTTCGTCGGGGTTTTAAACCATCCACCATTCGCGTCAAGCATTATTGTCTCAAGTTCTTGGCGTATACATCAAATTGATGTCAAGAATGCTTTCCTTAATTAACAGTTGTATATCCAAGGTTGTCTATCTTAAACAACCCCTAGATACACTCATTATGTCCTAATTGTGTATCTTAAACACCACATATTGATGTCTATCCTAGCATCTACGAACAGTGGCGGATCCAGAAAATCGAGATAAGGGGGGCATAATTATTTTTCAACCAATTGGGTGGGGGCAAACATATAAAAGTCTAAACAAATTAGGCGTGGCGGCACTAATTTTATACCAATTTTCTCTAATTTTTTTCCGACCAATGCGGGAAATTGCCCTCCCCATTAGTACACTAGATCCGCCCCTGTCTACGAAGACATCATGAAAACATGTTCACACTAAAGGAATCCACGAGTTAAAGAAATTGACAAACTGTGTCTAAGTCATCAAAAGACTTAAACTTCTCAAGCAAGCTTAGCTTGGAAAAATAGCGGAATAAGTATAACAAAAAGTATGCACTACATAATGGGCTATGAGCACATAAATACATTTTAACCAAGCAAATATTGTTCTTTAAAAGTGGGCCAACAAAGTTTACTTGTTTATTCATCTTCTCTCTTTTTGTTTGGCATGCGCCCAAAAATATGCATGACCAGACTTCCCCACCATCCATTCATCATCATGCAACAATATCTTTACATTTCCACATATCATATGTGTTTTCTTCCATTAATTTGCAACATTTGTGGTTCAATTTTGTCTTTTTCTTACCCGTTCGAGTTTCGAGTCACGAGTTTGACTGTACCTCGCGAATCAAATCACGAGTCTAGTGTGTATACGAGTTATCCAACCGAGTAATCTTGTTTTAGGAACGATCCGACTCACCTCGTACGAGTCAACTCGTAACTCGTAAGAATTTAACAACTATGCTTGTAATTCTTTATAAATCATATTGAATTAATCAATGAAAAGCCAAAACTATTGTTCTTAACTATTTTATCTTTTACAAACAATTTTTAGAATCACAAACTATTTCCAAACAAAATGTGTTTAATTCCAAGCTAGTCATCGATTTTAAAAGAGAGAATGACACAAATCGTACTTGTGCTTGATCTGTTTTTCACGAATCGTCTTTTTTTTTTTTTTTTTTTTTTTAACATTAACCATCATTTAAATATGCCTTTTTTATCACCGTCGGTCCTTTTTCTCGTTTAAAAAAGACTAACATACCCTCTATTTTTATGTTATATTATTGTTTTTATCTTTTAAATTAACTAGGGGAGTCTCGTGCGTTGCACGAGGTCCGGTATGTTGCTGAATTTCTTTGCTCTTTGGGTTCGCTACGTTTCCGCTCGTTTAATCTGTGAAAGCTGTTACCTTGAATTATGTATTTGCGTTTTTATAATATATAGTAAACAGTTTAAATATGCCAAAGTTAAATACCTTATAAATGAAGTCTATAAAATTTTAATAATTCCTTCGAATATGTTAACCATAGTTCTGTTACAATAATATGATATAGATAAAACGACAGAATCCAACAGCATTACCGCGAGTCGAACAATGCAAAACCTTCTCGTCATACCAGAAAAGAGCACCACAGTGACGACAATAACTAAGTTTTCGTTACCGAGATATCTTTTTTTTTTCATTGTTCCCAGGTATTTTTTGGGTAATCTGCTCCCATGTTGCAAACAGTCAAATATGAAGTTAATCTTGTCGCTCTCATTTCTTTCCTCGCGAGCAGGAAGCACACCACCACAATCAAAATGCTAAGGCAAAGATCATTCAACAGAAACCGGAATTTGAGAAACACAACAACGTTGTGGAGACCGACAACAACCACAGACCAAGTAATACCATGCCCAAAACTACTACCCCACATCAATACGAAGACAAAAATCCTATATTTTTACTCACTCGATCGGCAAGGAAGATTAGAATAATAAAAAGATCAGTTTCATAAAATTTCAGGAACTAAAATGAGTTACAGGAACCAAAATGATTATGAGGCTCAGATTCGTTAACAATCAAACAAAGTGGACTAATTTGCCATGGCTGCAAACTTGCTTATCGGTTGCAATGCAATTTGACATAACCATCCGAGTTGCCCTGCCAAGATACAAATAATCTCAACTCTGCTTAAACTGTATTCACTCAGAGGTGTTAATGAAATTCATCATCAAAGCCTCCACTCAAAAAACTCAGACAAATAGAATAAGCTAAAAAACACCCAAACCCAAGAATTAAACCCAAAACCCGGCAGTACCCTGCCCCATACGGAACCCCAACCCGACCCCAAAGGCAAAGACGAAATTTGAATAGACAAATGGGTTCGACTTCCATGTAATGATTATGGGGCTCATATTTATTAACAACCAAAGAAAGTGGACCAATCTGCCATGGCTGCAAACTTACTTATCGGTTGCAATGCCATCTGACATAACCATCCGAGCTGCCCTGCCAAGATACAGATGATCTCAACTCTGCTTGAATACAGTCAGACGTGTTAAAGAAATTCATCATCATAGCCTCTTCATAAACATCAAATGAATTACAACCTAAAATCACAGAAACCTGAATTAACAGTTAAACAACATGATCCACTAAATCTACAACTGAAAAATTAGGTCCAAAATGAATTAAATGACCATTTGAATTGCCCGTGGAAAATAGAAATTTCTAAAGAAAAAGTTGATACCCACATGCTGATGGACCTATTGGAACCTCGTATGAAGTAAGGTTGACAGTCATCGAACCTGGAGAATGGAATACCGGAGGTCCCACAATTGGATAAAAACCTTTTATCCAAGTGTCAGACCTCCGGCATTCCACTCCCCACATTCGATGGCTGCCAACCCAACTCGAGTTACTCCATAAGGATGTCAGCAGGTATTTCCATTTTTCCCAAGCGTTTTAAATTTTTTGAATTTTGTTTCTTACTTACCAAAAAATACAGTGAATAACGCTGTTCAAAACCATATGAAGTGCTAGGAGAATATGGAAAATGCCAAACTTAAACTCCGTCCTTACATGTTAGTGAAGTCACGGGAGGTAGGTTGGAAGAAAAATCAATATCTGTCGAAACTATAGAGTATTCGCAGAATACTGTAGGTCAAACAGATAGATGAAAGGCTTTTCATCTAAATGTTTGGCCTGCTATATCCCATCCACGAGTTTCGGTAGCTACTGATATTCGTTTCAACGAAGCTCAGATGACTTCATCAACACGTCAGTAAAGAGTTTAAATTTGGAATTTCCCACTTTCTCCAAGCAATTCATATGACTTTAAACTCTATTAATCACTTTATATAAAAAGATATAAGTAGACCGTTTATACACACTGTTCAGTTAGAGCTGAGCATCTTGCTGAAGTTAAAGAAAAAAGTGAAGGATGGTCGAAAGGAGTAACAGCAACCTCCGAAGCCATAGAGTACACCGCACCCTATGACATACGTGGTTCCTGTACCTCGTTCCTAGCAGCTTTCACTTTTTTCTCTAACTCCAGCTAGATGCTCAGCTTTAACTGACACAATTGTCTAAAAAGAAAACATAAAAACGAAAAAGACAAAACAAACCAAAATCGAAGAACTGAAAAAGATCAATTACCAGGTTGAGCCGAAAATTAGGGTTTCTGAAAATAGATTTTTGGATTTGAAAGGTTTTGAATTTGGAAAACCTAGGCACAGAATCAATGAGACGACAGCAAAAAAAATTGTCTCGTCATATCCGTGCTGCTGCGTAGTGTGAAAGACACACCACAGCCCGCAGGAGGACGGAAACCCGAAGACAATTTTTTTGCTGCTGACTCAACAACTCTGTACCCAAGTTTTTCCAACCCAAAACCCTAACATTCAAATCGAAAAACCTCTTTCCAGAAACCCCAATTTTCAGCTCAAACTGATAATTCATCTTTCTTAATCCTTCAATTTTTGTCTGTTTTCTGTTCTACCTTTTCATATTTTGTTTTCGGATAATTATGTTATTTAAAAACAATTACAGACAGAACAATCTACGCATACAATGGAAAACAAATTAATTACCATCCTTATTTGTTATACCACATGCTAGTAGCATATATGTCTTTGACATTCGGCTGACTTTATTGATCCCGCAGTCACTTTTTCTGCCACGAATACAGACCTTTAGTAAACCCTGAAATTCATCACAAAGAAAGTATCACTAAACACACAAAATAATCAACAGCTTTTCAAGAAAAAACACATTGCCAAAAACGAAAAGGAAGAATATACACTATAGTAAAAAAAGTGTCCATCAACATTAGAGACCTCGAATCCGAGGCGATTGGTCAGCAGCTGGGCTTTTTGCCCTTTGGTAGACAAGCCACGTCTAGCCATGGGAACCCGTATTGCGGGAAATTCAAAGCGAATGAAATCAAAGATC
>CAJVGC010000515.1:0-39016 GCA_910822075.1 Senecio squalidus | reverse complement strand
ACAAAACTAGTCCTATGGGATTTTTCTATTACAAAATTAGTCCTCCACCAAACTTTTTGTCTTATTAGACCTACATTGGTATTCCCAAAATTTTGTCTTATCCACCTACACCCCCATCACCTACCTCATTCCCACCCTTTCCTTTCTCTCTCTAAAAACACACACAAAAACACACACACAAGCTCCTCCTTCTCTCTAAATTATCTCAAGATCCGACCGTTAAAATTCAGTTTCGAAGCTTGTTTATCGTTCACCACATTCCTCTTTATCATTCCTCCGAATTTCATCCCGATCGGGTAAGTATTTCTCCGATTTTGTTTTAAACTTTATTTTTCTAGATTTAATCTCAAAACACCACTTTTCACCATCAAAACCCAAAATTTATTTAGGGTTTATGTACCTAAACATATTCTGGACATAGGATTTCAATAATTGATGATTTTGACACCTAAAAACACTCGAAACCGTATCCCGAAAGTAATTTTTCGTAAAACCCAGTTACGTCACGTAACTGTGTTACGGGAACGTAACTCAGTTACGAACCCGTAACTAATCACGTAACTATACCTCTATATCCCGTAACTAATCACGTAACTATACCTCTATATCCCGTAACTAGTCACGTAATTACCCTTGTGTCACGTAACTATGCCCCGTAACTAACCTATGTCACGTATCTATGCTAGTGTCACGTAATTAAGTTACGTGCGTAACTCTCAGTTACGCGATGCGTAACTCCCAGTTACGTGATGCGTAACTAGCTTGCTGTATTTTTCGAAACGTTTGTAATTCTGTTAAATCGATGTTCCTGTTGGTCATTTTAAACTCGTATAAAACGTTAATCGTTAAGGCATACCCCACTAGACTTAGAGATACTTAGACATATTTATTTACGTGATGTTTAGGGCACTTAGACGTGGGAGCTTGACCGTATATTGTTATTACCCGACGTATCGTTGTTTGGATTGCATTGCTATTCTGTGAGTTATTCGTTGCCCTTTTTACCGCTTTTACTTTTTGGGCATGATTAGCGTTGTATAAATGTATTTTATGATATATATATTATGATATTGTATTATGGATATGAATGCTTTAGGTTAGTCTTACCCAAACTTGTACCGCCTTTGTGGTAGTACAAGGCCCCGTATACACACCTGTTAGCTTTTAGCCGCCGGTTTATATATATAGCGCTATATGGGTCTAACAAACCCTCATTGTTAACACGATGGATGATGGATGCGCCCTGTCCGTGTTAGCAATGTTATGACCGATGTTTTCGAGGACAACCTAGCTTAAGACACTAGGTGGGGTTAGTTGCCAGTATTGTTATGGTTCAGGTGTACCGTATGTACCTAAAGCTATTATCTATCCAGTATGGTATTTTTATTATGGTATTTTTATGGTATTTATATTGGTATATTACTAAAAAGGTTTTGTATGCTTCACGTATATTTTGAAACATCATTTTTCAAATGACTTATCTTCAAATCATATCACTTTTGGGTCAAAACATTTTGAAACCTTCATACTATTATGTTTTTATTAATTATTGCGATTAATTCACCAACTTTATGTTGACGTCGTATTTTAACGCTTTTCAGGGATTTGAGGTTACACTTTTTGACGTTATGCTTGCTTGGCTACGTGGATTACTTGCATGGAATTCATTTTGCTTTTGTTAATTCCTTAGTATCCCAAACGCTGTGGCCGTATTTTGATATTTTCGGATGATTGTAATAAGCATGCTATTTTAAACTTATTTATCTATGTTGATTATGTATGGTTTACTTATGTTGATGTAACCTTTGAATCTCTGATACCGTATTCTCTGTACACCTCGGTTCCGCCATTTTTGCGGGGTGTGACAAAAGTGACTGTAATGTGTGATGTAATTTTTTTATTTTTCCGTACTGTGAGATTTGTTTTTATATACTACGGAGTTAAACTACAAAATGACTAAGAACAACTTAACGGTAGGAAGACTTTAAATGGTGTTGCTTTATGTTGCCACTAGGTAAACGATAATAATTTCTTTACTACCTTGAATGAAGATGAATGATTTCATATACATGTTCTCTATTTTCTTGAATGTATATCCTGGAATTAGAGATGTAGGAGATTAATTTGGCATCAAAAGATATATAATACTGAACATAATATTTATTGTTGGGTTTTTTCTTGAACGGAAATATCAAAATATAAAATTGTTTGAGCGCAAATTTTGGCAGTGAAAGTTAAAGATTGCAAAAGCAAAGAACTACCGATTTAGGATAACACGTATTATCGATGCAACACATATTTTACATTTAGCTGAGATCCAACATTCCAAGGAGACGAATCTGCTATAGAGAGTATACCATATACTGTTTCACGGTTTTGTGCCGGGTATATTTTTTTGAGTAGGGTGTGTGACTCAAGAGGTAAGGAGAGATGTCTTTAGTGGTGATTTAGGTTTGGTATCATGTGCTTTTTCGGGCATTTTACTTGAAATTCTCGTCCATTTTCGAAGTCAATGTCAAAAAACAAATAAATAAAAACCCAACCAAATTGTCATGAATGAGTTATTTTTGAACCCATAACCACTTACTTGAAAACGCTTGATAGATACTAATTAAGCCAAATGGCGGTTGTGATAACCTTTATAGATTATGGCTTCAATAGTGTAACACGTCTTACGCTAATTATAAGCATATAAAAGTTATAATTAATCCGTTAATGTAATGAAAAAATTGTTCATGTCACTCATGTTTAAAAGCAACAAAACTGTGTAGTAGGGTGACCTAAGCAACAATAACCCCAAAAATATAGTTGACACTAAATTGAAGACCGGAATAACAATACAAAATCAAAACATTAACCATAATATAAAGGAAAAACACAAGATCACAATTTAATCTCTTGATGAGTCCTGGATAATATAGATCCATAACCCTTCATATCACGGACACGCGGCCTACCCAGTTAGAGAATTGGTTTACAACTAGCCCCCTCTGGTGTGAATATCTTAGCTCGTTTTTCAGCTACCGCCTTCAAACTCGACATAGCCACCTTCAGTGTCTCAAGCTTTTCTACTCCTAATTCCTCTATAGGAGCATCCCACCAACGATGTTCTTGGTTGTGTGTCCTTGATATCGCTCATTTATACGAGTATTTCATAGCGATATTTGTTATGTTTTGTGTCCCAAACGTAATGGATAGACCCCGTATTGCTTATATTTTGTGTAAAGTGTGTTTTATAGGTTTTTAGTTATGTTTGGAGTTATTGGAGGTGATTTGGGACCAAAAGGAGCTAAGGAAAACAAGTCGGGAATCAAAATGTCTAGTTGCCTTGGCCATTTTCATCAATTGCTCCGCAACTGGTTGACACAAAGTTTATGGAGCTTGCTGAAGTCGAGTTGCGCCGCAGGAAGCACTAGTTGCGGCGCAAGAGACTCACGTATCTGGCAAATCAATTTAATCACTTGCGGCGCAAGAAAAGAAGTTGCGGCGCAACTCACGGTGCTGGCAGTTACAATTTTATTCTTTAATCCTAATTAAGTGGAAACCCAAAAGTTAGTGGGGTTTATACTTATGAACGATTTTCTGGACAAAAGAATCATCATTATCATCATATTATCAGTCTTGGAGTGGCAATTAGCAAAGGGAATCGAAACAATTGTTACAATCATTATTTCAAGTTGAACAAATCGTTATTTTAATTTCTACTTTGTTAATTGGGAGTTACTTGGAACCTAATTTCTGGATTTTGGTATTGAATCTTTTATCATTTTATTTACAATTTGAATTATGTCTTTCACATATTTGATTGTGTTTGTTACAATTATGAGTAGCTAATTTATTTGAACGTTTGCTTGGATTATGTGATGTTTATGTGTTAGGTTTTGGGTGTGAAATTAGAGTGATATGTAGAGGTTAATTGGGGATCCGTTTGGGTTAATTTCTTAATTATCTTGTTAAAATTGTTTATACTCTTATTTGGTAATCTAAAAACGGGTATTCGAAAGGAATCCGTAATTTTTACTAAAATAGGAACGAATTAATCGGCCGGTCTTTAGTTGATTATAAGTAAATGATATTCGAAAGGAATCATTAACAACAATTTTTACAAGTAGATATTAACACGAGCGCTAGCTACTAAATTAAGAGAAATCGGTTTAGGAGTTAGTAAGTTATTCGAAAGGAAGCTTATAAATTAATTCTCACATATCGGCTTGAAACTTTATGCACAATTACTTGAGGTGTTAACGGTATTCGAAAGGAATCGTTGCATGGTTAGGTAATTGGAGAAATCCGGTATTCGAAAGGAACTTAGGATTTTACATTAGAAGTTTATCGACATTTTCACACCTAAGAAATAACACATATTCGTAAACGGTCCAAGCAAGCGTCTTTTTATCCATATTTGAATTCTAAAATATTTTTACCGTTATTATAAGCAAGTCTTCATTAAGACTAAAACCAACTTGTTACTTGTTACGTGTTTTTATAAACTAATATTTTCAACTATAAATAGTCCCTGTGTTCGAACCCGATATTTGCTAATACTATTTTACAACTGACAAGGGTACACTGCCCGTGTCGTAATCTAGTAAAGGTTTATTTTCGGAAAACTAGATTTTTCACATCAAGTTTTTGGCGCCGCTGCCGGGGACTTGATTTAGTTGAAGTTTTTAGTTTATTGTTTGATTACTTGTTTGAATATTTTTCACGGGTATTTGTTTTGTTGTTTTGTGATTTTCAGGATTATTGATTGTGGATGTACACGAGATCCCAAGGGAAACAAGTGCATAGTCCTCTTTCGGATCCGGAAAAACTTTTGAGGAAACGGGGTTTAGGAGCAGCCGCATCGGTTGTTTATAGTGAAAGCGAATCTTCCGAGGAGGAAGTTGAAATTGTTTTTGAAGAAGAGATGGAAGGAGGCGGAGATAATGGTGGAGATAATGGTGGGAGAATTATTGACCCACCAAATCCTTTTGACATACCGATGATCAATAGGAACCGAATTGTACCACAAACGAATGGGTCGGCCATTGTAGCACCGGACTTGGGGGCTGATTTTTCGGTTAAAGGGCATCATTTAAAAATGATTCAAGACAGCACATTTGACGGACATTTCAAGTCCGACCCGCACAAGCATGTGGCGAGTTTCATAGAGACATGTAGAATGTTTCGATATGGAGCGGGTCAAGAGGAAGGCGTTATGCTAAGTTTGTTTCCATCGTCTCTCACGGGAGAGGCGAAGACGTGGTTTAATGAATTGGAGCCGGGAACAATTGCAAGTTGGGAAGCAATGAGGGAACTTTTTGTGACGAGATTTTTCCCACCCATTCTGCGTAGGAAGCTATTGAACCAAATCCGTTCTTTTCAACAATGGGACAACGAGACCATAACGGATGCTTGGATTAGGCTTAAGGAATTGTTAAGGAATTGCCATGGGCACGATTTAGATAAAGATGAAGTTATTGATATCTTCTACTACAGTTTGGATAGTCGTTCTCAACACGACTTGGATTTAGCGGGTGGTGGCAGTTTCTTATACAAGTCACCAAACGAGGCTCACCGAATGATGGAAGATCAAGTCCAAGCTCATATTGCTAGGGATCGGGTTACTAGGAATAGGAGAGTAAGGGGAACGGTCAACCAAGTTGAAGAAGGAGGTAGTAGTGGTGGCAACAAGGAAGTGGTGAACGAGATTAAAGCTTTGGGTGATGAAATGAAAAACCGAATGGGTCGTTTGGAAAAAGATGTCCACTTAGTGAAGAATGGTTGCGGTAAATGTGGGGGACCTCACTACACGGATGATTGTGAGCCGAAAACTGAGGAAGCAAACTATGCCAACTACGGGTATCAAAACCGGGGAAATAGTGGGTATGGAAATCAGAATCGGGGGAATAGAAATGAGGCACGTTTTCAACCCAACCAATCGAAACAAAAGGAGGAGCAAACCGAACAGAATTTTGAGGAAATGATGAAAGAGTTTGTCTATTCCCAAAAGGCGACGAATGATCTGATGGCTAACTCGATGAAGGGATTTACCGCAAAATGGGAGCAAAGCCAAAGGAACACCCAAGCTAACATGCAAGACTTGGAACGAAAATTTGAACGATTAAGTGAAAAGTTCTCAAACCGACCAACGGGTCAAATGCCAAGTTCAACCCAACCAAACCCGAGACAAAATCAAAACAATAACGGAGGATCATCAAGTCAAGGATCGAAATATGTACCTCCTAACAATCGGGATGAGCATGTAAACGTTGTGGAGACTAGGTATGGGGCTAAGTATGGGGGGAACCAAGAAATGGTGTTGAACAAAGGGAAAACGGGAAATTCAGCGGAAAATGACTACTTGCGCCGCAACAAGGAAGAGTTGCGCCGCAACTCGTCCTCAGTAGCGAACCCAATTGTCAATGACCAACCATTTGCGCCGCAAGACCCTTTAATTTTGCCGCAACAAGAGCAGAAACAGAACCGTGAACCCATCGATAGTGATTCGGACGACGAGGAAGAGATAGAAATGGAGTCGAGACCTGGGAAGGAACCAAAGGGTGCTAATAAAGAAAAAGAGCTGGAAATCGAACCAAAAGGGCCATACAAGCCACATATCCCATATCCGCATAGACTTCGAAAAGAAAAGAAAAAGGAACAATACGGTAAATTCATCGAATTAATGAAAACTGTTAAGATTAATGTTCCTTTAGTTGATCTTATTGCAGGGATGCCGAATTATGCAAAATTCATGAAGGAGCTAGTGAGCGGGAAAGGTGATTACATGGAGAAAATCACCGCGTTTCTAAATGCCGAATGCTCGGCGATTGTGAAGAGGTCTATTCCACCGAAACTTGAAGACCCAGGAAGTTTTCTATTGACTTGCACTTTTAACGATACTTTTACTTTTAGTGCATTAGCGGATTTAGGGGCAAGCATTAACTTAATGCCCAACTCTATTTACACTAAATTGTCTTCAAATGCTTTAACACCAACACGTATGAGCATAAGATTGGCCGATCGATCTTATCAATATCCATTGGGTATTGCCGAAAATATGCTTATACGGGTTGGAGAATTTTTATATCCCGTAGACTTTGTTATTCTCGAGATGGAGGAGGATGAAAAAGTTCCTCTCATCTTGGGTAGACCATTTTTAAACACCGATGCTATCATCCGGGTTAGGGATACCGAAATTTCTTTGGGTTTGGGTGACGAAAGGGCAACATTTTCTCTAAATCAAGCAATGAAACATTCTTATTCTACTGATGAATCTTGTTTTAGAATTGATGTTATAGATGAAGCAGATTATGATCTCGATTGGGAAGGAATTTTGGAAGAAGAGGCGGAAATGGAAATGTTGAATTCCATTGGCAAAGAAGAGGCGGAAGAAGAGCAAGGGTCGAGTGAAGTGAAGGAGTTGGTAGTTAACGAAGGGGCGAGGATCAAAACCTCCATTGAAGATCCCCCGAAGGATTTGGAGCTCAAACAGTTGCCGGAACATCTAGAGTATGCATTTCTAGAGGGTAATTCTAGTCTCCCTGTTATTATCTCGTCTTCACTTTTGGAAGACGAGAAAGTTAAATTACTAACAATCCTTAAAAACCATAAAAAGGCTTTCGCTTGGCGCATTTCTGATATTCCGGGTATAAGTTCTGATTTTTGTAAACATAAAATCAACTTTTTAGATGATGTAAAACCCGTTGTCCAACGACAACGGAGACTTAACCCGAATATGCAAGATGTGGTCAAAAAGGAAATTGTTAAACTCTTGGATGCAGGTATTATTTACCCGATAGCGGATAGCCCTTGGGTTAGTCCGGTCCATTGTGTACCCAAGAAAGGAGGAATGACCGTTGTGCTTAACGAGAAGAACGAGTTGGTACCTACAAGAACCGTAACGGGATGGAGAGTTTGTATAGATTATAGGAGGTTGAATGAGGCAACCCGAAAGGATCATTTTCCATTGCCATTTATGGATCAGATGATAGAGAGGTTGGCGGAAAACGAGTTCTATTGTTTTCTCGATGGTTTCTCGGGTTATTTTCAAATTCCAATTGATCCCGAGGACCAAGAGAAAACAACATTTACTTGTCCTTTCGGTACCTTTGCCTATAGACGGATGCCATTCGGGTTGTGTAATGCACCGGGAACATTTCAGAGGTGTATGATGGCGATTTTTCAGAATATGGTAGAGAACTCCATGGAAGTTTTTATGGACGATTTTTCGGTCTATGGGAGTTCATTTGATGGTTGTTTAGAGAGTTTAGATAAGATGTTGGCACGGTGCGAAGAAACAAATTTGGTTTTGAATTGGGAGAAATGCCATTTTATGGTAAAGGAAGGAATAGTATTGGGGCACAAGATTTCAAAGGCGGGAATTGAGGTGGATAGAGCAAAAATTGAAGTTATAGCAAAGTTACCACCTCCAACGAACGAGAAATCAGTTAGAAGCTTTTTAGGACACGCGGGGTTTTATAGGCGGTTTATTAAGGATTTTTCAAAGATCACTAGACCTATGACTCGTTTGTTAGAGAAGGATACGAAGTTCGAATTTTCGGAAGATTGTATTAAGGAATTTGAATTGTTGAAGGAAAGATTGACGAACACACCCATTCTAGTCTCGCCAAATTGGGATCTTCCCTTTGAGTTGATGTGTGACGCGAGTAATTTTGCGGTCGGGGCGGTTTTGGGACAAAGAATCGACAAACACTTTCGGCCTATTTATTTTGCTAGCAAGACTCTCAATGAAGCTCAGCAAAATTACACTACTACCGAGAAGGAATTATTAGCAGTGGTTTTTGCCTTCGATAAATTTCGGTCTTACTTGGTATTAAGTAAAACGGTGGTGTTCACGGATCATTCGGCCTTGAAGTTTCTGTTTTCAAAATTAGATGCGAAGCCGAGATTGATTAGGTGGATTTTACTTTTGCAAGAATTCGATGTGGAAATCCAAGATAAGCGGGGTAGAGAAAATGTGGCGGCGGATCATTTGAGCCGTTTGGAAAATCCTAGTCTCGGAGCTTTGAATGAGGAGGATATTCGTGATACCTTTCCGGATGAAAGGTTGGCATTTGTTGGGAAGGCATTTGGTGAACGGAGTCCGTGGTATGCCGACATAGCTAATTATTTAGCGGGTGGAGTTGTTAGTAGAGAGCTAACCTATCAACAACGGAAGAAGCTATACTCGGACGCAAAATATTATTTTTGGGAGGAGCCGTTTTTGTTTAGGATGTGTGCCGATGGAATGGTGAGGAGATGCGTTTATGGAGCCGATACTAGGCGAATTCTCGATGAATGTCACCATGGTCCAACAGGAGGGCATTATGGTCCATCGGTGACGGGTAAAAAGGTCTTTGATGCGGGTTTTTATTGGCCCACTATTTTTAAGGAAGCACACACCTTAGTGAGGACATGTGATTCGTGTCAAAGGCAAGGTACGGTTACAAAACGAGACGAGATGCCGCAACAAAGTATACAAGTGTGCGAGGTTTTCGACATTTGGGGTATTGATTTCATGGGGCCGTTTAAACCGTCGAACAGAAATGTCTACATTTTGGTGGCGGTGGATTATGTATCTAAATGGGTCGAGGCAAAGGCACTACCTACTAATAATGCTAACGTTGTTATTGACTTTTTACGAAGTTTGTTTTGTAGGTTTGGCATGCCAAAAGCTTTGATAAGTGATCGGGGAACCCATTTTGCAAACGCCCAAATGGAGAAAGTTTTGAAGAAATATGGGGTACAACACCGGTTTTCGACCTCCTACCACCCTCAAACAAGTGGGCAAGTCAAAAACACTAATCGGGCGATTAAACGGATTTTGGAAAAGACGGTCAACAACAATCCGTCTTTGTGGTCAAAGAAACTAGATGAAGCGTTGTGGGCGTTTAGGACGGCTTACAAGACACCGATTGGGACCACCCCGTTCAAGATGCTATATGGGAAAACGTGTCATTTACCCATGGAAATAGAGCATAAGGCGTATTGGGCGCTGAAGGAATGTAGCATGGATTTAATAGCTAGTGGTGAAACCAGATTTCTACAACTCCACGAGTTGGATGAATTGAGATGGAACGCGTATGAGAATTCCGCTCTTTATAAAGCGAGAACGAAGATGGTTCACGACTTAAAAATTCGGCTGAAAGAGTTTAAGGAAGGAGATAAGGTGCTTTTGTTCCAATCGAAATACAAGTTTAAAGCACCTAAGTTGAGATCAAAGTGGACGGGTCCGTATTTGGTGAGACGGGTCTTTTCGGGTGGATATGTGGAGCTAGAAACGGATGATGGCGGATCATTTATCGTTAATGGTCAAAGAGTCAAACTTTATCGTGAGGAAGATGAGGAGAACGGTATGAAATTGGAGGATGGGTTTTACCCGTTCTAGGTTCTCGGCACAACGAGGAGTCAAGCTAATGACTCGAGGAAAAAAAACGAGCACTTTCGGCTTAAACCCCGGTTTGTTGTATCACTTTTCTTTTCTTTTTTTTTCTCTTATTTTGATTATTTTTGCTGTTTTTAGTTATTTGGGTAACTTAGTAGTTAACTAATTGTCATTTAGTTTAAGTGTTTAAGTAATTTAGGAAGAAAAAAACGAAAAAATACCTGTAGCTTACTTGTTGCGCCGCAAGAGGTGGGTCTTGCGCCGCAACTCGTATTCAGTGGCGGGGGGTAATTTGGGTGTCATCCATTTGCGCCGCAGGACCATCCTCTTGCGCCGCAAGACTATCAGGTGTACAAAAAAAAAAAAAAAAAAAAAAAAAAAAAAAATTTTCTTATCCTTTTAAACCCTCACCACCGAGATATTTTCTTTTCTTTTCTCCAAACACTAGCGGCGCAAGAAACAGAAGAAAACACACACTAAATTCGATTTCGATTTCTAGTCACCTCTTTTCTCAAATCCAATCAATTAACGACATGGGAAGATCGGTATGTTGTTTATTACTTTTAATTTCTTAATTTTTTTTTTTAGTTTAATTAGGGTTCTTGAATTGAAATTGATTTGGTGAAAAAGTTAGGTTTAATTTCTTTAGTCTTCAATTAGTTAATTAGGTTAAGTAGCATTGCGTTTTAGTTTAGTTTTAGTGATTTTAGGCTTTGAGGTAGTTGTATCGGGTTTACCATTGTTGCTGCAGATTTCGCCCAGAAAAACACCTTCTTGCGCCGCAAGAGACTCACGTATCTGGCAAATCAATTTAATCACTTGCGGCGCAAGAAAAGAAGTTGCGGCGCAACTCACGGTGCTGGCAGTTACAATTTTATTCTTTAATCCTAATTAAGTGGAAACCCAAAGAGTTAGTGGGGTATTACTTATGAACGTTTTTCTGGACAAAGGGAATTTTATTATCATCATATTATCAGTCTTGGAGTGGCAATTAGCAAAGGGAATCGAAACAATTGTTACAATCATTATTTCAAGTTGAACAAATCGTTATTTTAATTTCTACTTTGTTAATTGGGAGTTACTTGGAACCTAATTTCTGGATTTTGGTATTGAATCTTTTATCATTTTATTTACAATTTGAATTATGTCTTTCACATATTTGATTGTGTTTGTTACAATTATGAGTAGCTAATTTATTTGAACGTTTGCTTGGATTATGTGATGTTTATGTGTTAGGTTTTGGGTGTGAAATTAGAGTGATATGTAGAGGTTAATTGGGGATCCGTTTGGGTTAATTTCTTAATTATCTTGTTAAAATTGTTTATACTCTTATTTGGTAATCTAAAAACGGGTATTCGAAAGGAATCCGTAATTTTTACTAAAATAGGAACGAATTAATCGGCCGGTCTTTAGTTGATTATAAGTAAATGATATTCGAAAGGAATCATTAACAACAATTTTTACAAGTAGATATTAACACGAGCGCTAGCTACTAAATTAAGAGAAATCGGTTTAGGAGTTAGTAAGTTATTCGAAAGGAAGCTTATAAATTAATTCTCACATATCGGCTTGAAGCTTTATGCACAATTACTTGAGGTGTTAACGGTATTCGAAAGGAATCGTTGCATGGTTAGGTAATTGGAGAAATCCGGTATTCGAAAGGAACTTAGGATTTTACATTAGAAGTTTATCGACATTTTCTCACCTAAGAAATAACACATATTCGTAAACGGTCCAAGCAAGCGTCTTTTTATCCATATTTGAATTCTAAAATATTTTTACCGTTATTATAAGCAAGTCTTCATTAAGACTAAAACCAACTTGTTACTTGTTACGTGTTTTTATAAACTAATATTTTCAACTATAAATAGTCCCTGTGTTCGAACCCGATATTTGCTAATACTATTTTACAACTGACAAGGGTACACTGCCCGTGTCGTAATCTAGTAAAGGTTTATTTTCGGAAAACTAGATTTTTCACATCAGTCCTTATCTTTCTAAGATCAACACCAGCCTTTTTTTCAATTTCTAATTTACCAAGCATGGTGGTGAGCTGGGTATTCAGGTTTTCAAAATTTGCATTGCGATATTCCTCCACACGTTCAGAGGTTCTTAGGTTTGGTGATTGAGAACTTGGTTCTAGGAAACCTTTTACAATCTCCTCAACACCAGGATTCCCAAACGAGTACACCGCTTTTTGGTGCGGAGAGAATACAATTATGGCCATTCGCACCCCACAAAGCGTGCTAAGCTCACTTGCCTTGTTAAAAAGGCTTGTCCGTCTTTTAGAAAAGGCGACGGCCAAACTATTTTCATTTGTAATTTTTACAATCTCTATCTTTTGTCGACCTTGGCCTTGGCGAGACATTGTTTGGAAATGGTGGGAAAAGAATAAAAAATTTGATTTTGTTTTTTTTTTTTTGCTGGTTTGCTATGGAGAGAAGAGTAAATATTTAAAGAGCTTATCTTGCTTGCTAAGGTTGAATACATTAATATAGTATTAAAGTGTGTTTCGCTTTATGGATTATAATCATTAAAATACAGATTTACTATTGGTCTTTTTTTACTATATTATTAATGTAATGGAAATAATAAATATTTACAACCTCAGCATTGGCTAGAAAAATATATGCTAGCTGAAACATGAAAATTTCTTAGATATTGTTCATGAACAAAATAATATGAAGGCCATTGTTTTGTTCTAATGTTCATGAATAAATTTGAAATGCAGCAAATGATTTATAAAAAGGTTCATGAAAAAAATACATAATTGTAACAATAGTTAAATATTGACTTTATGACATCGACATCAACAGAAAAAAAAAGTTTCTTTTTCAATATTACATTTCCAATAAGCTATAAATATATAAAGTTACCAAATAATATTCCTAAATGGGATTATAAGCTTACTATGTAAACATTGTCATTATTTCTACATAATTTATAAATATTGGACACACTAGACATTTTGTAGTGAACAACAAATATTCTCTCATGTCCCCGTCAAGACATACATAATATATGTATCGCAATCAGCTTATGTCAAAATAATTTGGGAAATATATATGTACCATACATGATATGATAGATGAAATGGGTATGTATGAAAAACCAAGACTATTTGAGAAAATTAAGATATGCTCTATAGGTAAGTTAATAAGTTATATATATGATGAAGCAAAATAAATGAATTCCTTTATCTACAAAGTATCATTTATTTATGTTTTACCAAATGTATAACATTGTCATTAATTCTTAATTTGAGATAATATTTATATGCTTATGAGCTTTTTTACTATTTTATGATAGTGATACATATTACAAAGTTTTGCAAATAGGTCTCGTACCAGTAACTAGTTAGTTAAAAGACTCACATAATATTGTTTTTGATACTAAATGACATGACTACTAATCGAAAATTGACATGAACATAGAGATTAGAATGACTAATTGAGTAAAAAATGAATGATGGGTAATCACACGTTCCATGAGTAAAAAATGAATGATTGGTAATCACACATTCCATGTAAAGTATAAAGCATAATATGAAATAAATTTCTAATTCTGAAAAATTAATTTATTTTCGTTAAAATGAAAGAAATAATTCTTAAGTTAGGATGCTATCAATATGGTTGTGAGATTGTCATTATATAATCAAATCGGTGTATTGTGATGATTATTAAATGAATCTTGAGCCACAACCAATTAGTTCAAAAGACTTAATAGGTACATGCTAGCTAAATTAAAATGCAAATAGTTGGAACCCACGTAGATTATTGCCCTCGTGAGTTTGTGGAATGGTCTTGTATAGAGTTTCTTATACGAACCAAGGGAATTAAGTGTCGAGTTTATTAACTAGATTATTTAGTTTCTTATTAAGCAGATTTATTTCTTGTTAGCTAAGTTAGGGTTTATATGAAGTATTTTAATTGAATAGGTATTTAGGGATATATTTTGATTTTGCGGATTAATTAATCCATTAATATAATGAAAAAATTGTTCATATCACTCATGCTTAAAAGCATCAAAACTGTGTAGTAAGGTGACTTAAGCAACGATAACCTCAAAATATAGTTGACACTAAATTGAAGACTCAAATAACAATACAAAATCAAAACATTAACGAGAATATAAAGGAAAAACACAATATCACAATTTAATCTCTTGAGGAGTCCCGGATAATATAGATCCATAGCCCTTCATATCACGGACCCACGCGACCTATCCAGTTAGGACGAAAGATCGAGCATTGGTGTACAGCTAGCCCCCTCTGCTGTGAATATCTTAGCTCGTTTTTCAGCTACCGCCTTCAAACTCGACATAGCCACCTTCAGTGTCTCAAGCTTTTCTGCTCCTAATTCCTCTATAGGAGCATCCCACCAACGATGTTCTTGGTTGTGTGTCCTTATCTTTCTAAGATCTACACCAGCCTTTTTCTCAATTTCTAATTTACCAAGCATGGTGGTGAGCTGGGTATTGAGGCTTTCAAAATTTTCATTGCGATATTCCTCCACACGTTCAGAGGTTCTTGGGTTTGGTGATTGAGAACTTGGTTCTAGGAAACCTTTTACGGTCTCCTCAACACTAGGATTCCCAAACGAGTACACCGCTTTTTGGTGCGGAGAGAATACAATTATGGCCATTCGCACCCCACAAAGAGTGCTAAGCTCACTTGCCTTGTTAAAAAGGCATGTCCGTCTTTTAGAAAAGGCGACGGCCAAACTATTTTCATTTGTAATTTTTACAATCTCTATCTTTTGTCGACCTTGGCCTTGGCGTGACATTGTTTGGAGATGGTGGGAAAAGAATAAAAAATTTGATATTGTTTTTTTTTTGTTGGTTTGTAATGGAGTGAAGAGCAGATATTTAAAGAGCTCATCTTGCTTGCTAGGGTTGAACACATTAATATAGCATTAAAGTGTGTTTCACTTTATGGATTTTAATCATTAAAATGCAGATTTACTATTGGTCTCTTTTTACTATATTATTTAATGTAATGGAAATAATAAATCTTTACAACCTAGGCATTTGCTAGAATAATATATGCTAGCTGGAACATGAAAATTTCTTGAAAATGGTTCATGAAGAAATTAATATGAACGCCATTGTTTTGTTCTAATGTTCATGAATAAATTTGAAATGCATCAAATGATCTATAAAAAGGTTCATGAAAAAATTACATTAATGCAGCAATAGAGATATATTGACTTTATGACATCGACATCAACAGAAAAACAGTTTCTTTTCCAATATTACATTTCCAATAAGCTATAAATATATAAAGTTAATTACCGAATAATGTTCCTAAATGGGATTATAAGCTTACTATGTAAACATTGTCATTATTTCGACATAATTTACAAAATATTGGGCACATTTAGACATTTTGTAGTGAACAAAAAAAATTCTCTCATGTCCCCATCAAGACATACATAATATGTATCGCAATCAGCTTATGTCGAAATGATTTGGGAAATATATATGCACCATATATGATATGATAGATGAAATGCGTATGTATGAAAAACCAAGACTATTCGAGAAAATTAAAATATGCTCTATAGGTAAGTTAATAAGTTATGATGAAGCAAAATAAATGAATTTCTTTAACTGCAAAGTATCAATTATTTATGTTTTACCAAATATATAACATTGTCATTAATTCTTAATTTGAGATACTATTTATATGCTTGTGAGATTTTTTACTATTTTATAATAGTGATACATATTACCAAGGTTTGGCAATAGGTCTCGAACCAGTAACTAGTTAGTTAAAAGACTCACACAATATTGTTTTTGATACTAAATGACATGACTAATAATCGAAAACAAACATAAAGAAAAGAATGACTAATTGAGTAAAAAATGAATGATGGGTAATCACACATTCCATATAAAGTATAAAACATAATATGAACTGAATTTCTAATTCTGGAAAATTAATTTATTTTCATTAAAATGAAAGAAATAATTCTTAAGTTAGGATGCTATCAATATGGTTGTGCGATTGTCATTATATAATCAAAGCAGTGTATTACGATGATTATTAAATGAGTCTTGAGCCACAACTAATTAGTTCAAAAGACTTAATAGGTACATGCTAGGTAAATTCAAATGCAAATAGTTGGAACCCACGTAGATTATTTCCCTCGTGAGTTTGTGGAATGGTCTTGTATAGAGTTTCTTATACAAACCAAGGGGATTAAGTGTCGATTTTATTAACTAGATTATTTAGTTTCTTATTAAGCAGATTTATTTCTTGTTAGCTAAGTTAGGGTTTATATGAAGTATTTTACTTGAATAGGTATTTAGGGATATATTTTGATTTTGCGGAATATTATTATTGATTTGAGTATTAATTGGAAGAGTCGGTTCACCTCTCGAACGTAAACTATTAGGAGAGTTGATGTATCTCTAGAATATACACTATTATCATGTTCTTTTTTGATTCTTTTGATTTGTCTTAATTCAATAATCCGGTCCGGTTCTCATCAATTGGTATCAGATCATCGATCTGGGCAACCGAATCGTTGTTCGATCAATTTCAAAAACAAAAAAACGATTTATCAATGGTACACGTAAGACGGGTCATAATGGAGGGGTATCTGGAGAGTATGCAAAGTTTTTACAAGATCCAAAAAGAGATAGTGAGATATGAATTACGGATGAGATTGTCAGAAAGTCTTATGAATTCCAAAAAGTCTTATGTCAGAACCTTAATAGAATTCATGCATTATCCTCGACTAGTAGTAAGCACTTTCAATTACCAAAGGTTTAACGGATGAGCATCTAAAATGTGTTAGTTTCTTCCATATAAATGCTTGGTTAAAGCGATAGTAATGCGTGATGTAAATTTTTTTATTTTTCCGTATCGTGAGATTTGTTTTTATATACTACACAGTTAAACTACAAAACGAATTGAATAAGAACAACTTAACGGTAGGAAGACTTTAAATGGTGTTGCTTTATGTTGCCACTAGGTAAACGATAATAATTTCTTTACTACCTTGAATGAAGATGAATGATTTCATATATGTGTTCTCTATTTTCTTGAATGTATATCCTGGAATTAGGGATGTAGGAGATTAATTTGGCATCAAAAGATATATATAATACTGAACATAATATTTATTGTTGGGTTTTTTCTTGAATCGGAAATAACAAAATATAAAATTGTTTGAACGCAAATTTTGGCAGTGAATTGAAAGTTAAAGATTGCAGAGGCAAATGAATACCGATTTAGGATAACACGACTTATTTTACATCTAGTTGAGATCCAAATGGATGAGTAAGCTTGACATCATCACATAAAGTTTTTCGAGGTTGGAGATCTTTGTGACTCCCTAGAACCCAAAGTGCGGTGTAATACCGCATCATAACATTTTTTGGCTCCCAATATTCCAAGGAGACAAATCTGCTATGAAGAGTATATCAACTAACTGTTTTACGGTGTTGTGCCGGGTAGATTCTTTTAAGGAGGGGTGTGACTCAAGAGGTAAGCAGAGATGTCTTTCGTGGTGATTTACGAGGTATCATGTGTTTCTGTTTTGGTGCATCATAATTTAAGTACTCGATTAATTTTTAGAAGTCAATGTCCGACAAAATTTAAATAGTTAACCCAACCAAATCGTCATGAATGAGTTAATTTTGAACCCATAACCACTTATTTTAAAAGGGTTGATAGATACTAATTAAACCAGTCGGTAGTTGCAACCTTTATAGATGGTTCAATAGTTTAACACATCTTACGCTAATTATAAGCATAAGAAAAAATATAATTAATCCATTAATGTAATGAATTTTTTTTTTCATATCACTCGTGCTTAAAAGCAACAAAATTGTGTAGGATGGTGACCTAAGCAACGATAACCCCAAAATATAGCTGACACTAAATTAAAGAATAAAATAACAATTCGAAAACAAAGCATTAACCAGAATAAAAAGAAAAAGTATTTGTGACAATATCACAAGATCCCAACATAATCCCTTGAGGAGTCCCGGATAATCTAGACCCATTACCCTTCACATCACGGATCCACGCGCCCTATCCAGTTAGGACTAAAGATCGAGAATTGGTGTACGACTAGCCCCCTTTGCACTCAAATTCTTAGCTCGACTTTCAGATACCGCCTTCAGTTTCAACATAACCACCTTCGGTGTCTCAAGCTGTTCTCCTCTTAAATTCTCTATAGGAGCATCCCCGCCAACTATTTTCTTCATTTTGTGTCCTTATCTTTCTAAGATTTAGACCGACTTTTTTCTCAGTTTGTAATTGACCAAGCATGTTGGTGAGCTTCGTATTGAGTTCTTCAAAATTTGCATTGCGATATTCCTCCATTCGTTCAGAGGTTCTGGGTTAGGTGATTGACAACTTGGTTCCAGGAAACCTTTTACAATCTCCTCAACACCAGGATACCCAAACGAGTACACCGCTTTTTGGTACGGATATAATATAATTATGGCCATTTGCACCGCACAAAGAGTGCAAATCTCACTTGCCTTGTTAGAAAGGCCTGTTTGTCTTTTAGAGAAGGCGACGGCCAAACTATTTTCATTTTCTATTTTTTTTAATTTCTATCTTTTGTCTACCTTAGCTTTGGCGAGGCATTTTTTGGAGATCATGGAAATGAATAAATCAAATTTATTGAACATAAATGTAATTTATTTCAATCAAAATAGCAAACTTTTTATTCATTTCCCACCATCTCGAAACAATGGCTCACCAAAGCAAAGGTAGACAAAAGATAGAAATTAAAAAAATAGAAAATGAAAGTAGTTTGGCCGTCGCCTTCTCTAAAAGACGGACAAGCCTTTCTAACAAGGCAAGTGAGATTTGCACTCTTTGTGCGGTGCGAATGACCATAATTGTATTATCTATGTACCAAAAAGCGGTGTACTCGTTTGGGTATCCTGGTGTTGAGGAGATTGTAAAAGGTTTCCTGGAACCAAGTTCTCAATCACCAAATCCAAGAACCTCTGAACGAATTGGAGGAATATCGCAATGCAAATTTTGAAGAACTCAATACCAAGCTCACCAACATGCTTGGTCAATTACAAACTAAGAAAAAGGTCGGTCTAGATCTTAGAAAGATAAGGACAGAATACGAAGAAAATTGTTGGTGGGATGCTCCTATAGAGAATTTAGGAGTAGAAGAGCTTGTGTGGTGGTAATAGCCATAATTGTATTCTTTCCATACCAAAAGATTGGCCTTTTATCCATCCATGTGTTAAGATAATTGTAGATCTGAACTTGAAACAAAATATTTGTTGGAGTTTAGACACATTTGAACTTGTGGAAAATCTTCACAAGTTAAGATGTGTTCAAAAAAATATTTTACTCAATGAACGACGTAGAATTTAAACATATGAATGACCAAATGAAAATAACTTTCGGAATAGAAACACAAAGATTGTTATATAACCAAACAAAGGGTGCAAAATTCCCTTACGTTTTTGAAAACCATAACAACGTAAAAGAAAAGATAACCAATATAATATATTTCAATTATAATGTTTGGTATCACGATCTTTTGACGACCTATGCTCTTTCAAGGCATCATTCTGAGGATCGTGGGACTTCTTTAAGTAAAGTAACAAACAAAAATATCCAAGATTTTTTAACTTTTATATTTGCTTGTTCCATGAGAAACTATTGCATATTTATAGGCCTCAACTTGCCTTGCAACGGTCGAATATATTAATATTAATATGAGATTCAAGTCACTAATAATTATTTTTCCGTTTATGTTGGTCTTGTTTTGATTTAATTTCTATAATAATGTATATTATAATTTCAAATATAGTAAATATTATAATTACCTATAGCCCCAGCAATACATTTTTTCTGAGACGATCTATTGTGCTTGACAGCTATTACTTGAGAAATTTATCATCTAAGGTTCATGAACTCCTTAATTATGTTGCAACGGTTGAATATATTAATTATATAATTAAATTTTAATTAGTAATAAACATTCTTCCTTTTATGTGGTGTTGTTTGACTATAAATTTTAATGTAATTATTTTAATAAATATTTATTCTCAAAAACTAAATTTTTCTAAAAGTTATGTTGAAAATAACTTTGCCAATTTTCACTTGAAAATTTATTAAATGAGGTTCATGAACATGTATCAATTCCGTTGTTTTCGTGAGTTTGGTTGATGAACAAATATGAAATTAAACAAATAAAACTTTGAGTTTATTACATAAATGGTCTTTGTGGTTTATCGGATTTTACGGGTTCACTTCCTAGAGGTTTTTTGTCACACCCCGCTTAAAGCGGAAACACGAGGTGTTACAGTTATAATATCAAGAGTCAAGGATATAACATACAACCATAAACAAAATACATCGAAATATAATATAAATGAATCATGCCAAGAGTTACAATACAAATGGTACAAAATATCATCTTAAATACATCAAAGTACAAATACGGATCATCTAGGAACTAAATCATACAAACAAGTTCCAATACAAAGCAATCAACGATCCGCACATAAAAGCAATGGCATGAATAAAGTAAAATCCTCAAACTCCTGAAAATCGTTAAAAACGACATGTGTTGAATTATTCGCAATTTTAAGTAAAAGTTGACCCATATAAAAGATGTAAGAATCATGGTAAGTTTCAAATAGCATATCTTGTTTTACAACCTAAGTGCGACGTACATTGCCTAGACTAGTCATACACTGAACCTGACCACACAAATATAACCCCAATCCTAAGGCGTGTCAAACCAAAGACAACAAATAAACAAATCGGCCATAACATCCACTCATATGGACATCCTATCGAGCAATGAGGGTTAGGTCAAACCCATATAGATCTATATATATGTAAACCGTGGGCAACAAATCTTAACAAGTGTATAAGGGGAGCCCAACGAGGCCTAGTGAACACCTAATCTAAGGCAATCCTGATCCACTAGGTAAACAAGATATTCAGTAACGTTTAGCAATCTTGCAAACAGTTTAAAACATACGCTTTCCAGCCCAAAAATGGTAAAAGTAAATAGGGCTGCGAAATAACTCACAAGATAAGCTCAGCAAATATTGGGTAAATCAACACGGAGCTAACACTCCACCGCCTAAGTGCCCTATAACAACGATAAATATAGTCTAAGTATCTCTAAAGTCTAGTACGGTTTAGCCTTGTCGGTTAAAGTTATGATATAAAGTATTTCAATGGTTATTAAGTTGAGTCAAAGTGACAGATGAAATGGACGATGTTCCGAGTCAATAAGGACTATAGGAAAGATATCGATATTTTGAGCCGAAAATGACTAACAAGAATATCGGTTGAAAGGAACATTGTTACCAAAGTTTAATTAAGATCGACCAAGGTCAACGTCAAAGATGTTGACTTTGTCAAAGTCAAAATCAACGATTTGAAGGAAAGTCAAAGTCATCATAAAAGTCAAACTTTGACATTTTTGAGAGTTTAAAATCTTTGATTTCAAAATATTCGAGTAAAAATAGTTTCATAACGATTTTATAAAAGTTTGACGTAAAAAGTATTATTTTACGATTTTAGATTACGCTCGCCTTTTGGAATAAAAGTATATTTGTCGAAAAATAAGTAAAACGTTCGTTTTAAACAAGTAATATAACATTTATGACGGTGTTGACGTCTTTGAGTCCAAAGACGTTGATTTAGTAATATTTACTACTTTTACGTATATTAGTTTAAGTATACATAAGTTTTTAGTTGTTTAAAGTCATAAAACATGATATGGGGCTTTAATGCGACACACCAAGGAGTTACAGCATCGCAGTAGATAAATTGCAGAAACTGAAATCTCGAGGAAACTGGCCCGTTGCGTCGCAGTATGGGCCTACTGCGGCGCACTGGCTTAGTTTTCAGCTTTTTGGTTTTTTATGTTTTGTCGAAATCTGATTTATGAGGAGTGTTAGGGTAATTTGTAAATTGTCCAAAAATCATATTAAGTCCAAATTGTATATACCAAGTCTTACATATATTTATATGTGTAGTTTTACATAGTAATATTGGTAATAAGTTACTTTTGGTTAAATTTATATTTTAACACATTTTAATCTATGTCTTAGTCCAAATTTCATGATTTGTCCATTATTTCGTCTAATACGTTAACCTAACCGTTTAAGGCTAAAACCGGAAGACAAAGAAAAAGAGAAAGTAGGGATAACAACGAGAGTATCGTAGTCACCGCAAAAATCTACAATCTTGAGAAGTCACGAACACGAACCCGAAAAGTAAGCTTCGGTGGTGGTGGTGATGAGATATTCGGCTCCAAAACACAACATATACCACTATTATCTTAGGGTTCAAAAGGAAAGGAAAAATATAGAGTTTTATGGAGAGATTTACTTACCAAAACTCGAAATGAAAGTTCTTCAAGGAAAATAGCCGAAACTCCAAGAGTGAAAGGTGAAAGTGGAAGCAAGAAGCTTGTAAGACAAGGGAACAAGGTTTGTGTTCGAACCTCAACCAAAAGTGGGTGAAAATGAAAGTAAATTAGAGAAACTTCAAGGGAAAACTTACCAAACGATGTGGAAACCAAAGGGAAGTGATAGGAGATGACTTTTAACTTGAAAACCTTCTTCAAATGTGTGTTTACACCTTCACAACTTTTGGAAATATTGAAGGGATTTGAGAGAGAAGGGGTGAATGTTAGAGACAAAATGGAAGAGAAATGAGAGAGAGGAAATATATGGTGAAAGTTTGAGGATACAAAGTGGGTCCCCGTGCTAAAAACCAGTTTCTAGAAGGCTTTTCCAGACCAAATCACGTGGAATAAAGGATTGGGGTGTGGAAATCTCGAGTTGGTGAAAAAGTTGATATGGAATGGTCTGTCTGACGGTTTACTGCGTCGCACCATGTATGGGGTGCGGCGCAGTCCCCCGTTGACCAGACCCTACCGTTAACACTCTGTTAAAGGACTGATTTTGTAACAGATTCTGTTAGTTCCCGTTAAAGGACTAACTTTGTAATAGATTTTTGAAATATTAATTTTAACCGACGATTACGGCCTAAACACCCTAACTTAAAAACACGAGAATACTAACTATTCGGCACTTAGGTAAATATAACGCCTACGTCACGAGGGACGAAGCAACAAAACACATAAAACCCGATACATAAAAGAAAGCGTGAATTAACACAAAGTGAAATAATAAGGGTCAAAAACAATTGCGAATAAACTGAAAGATACGGTAACGATCAATACCTCAAAATGACGGGTTTTGTTACGGGCCCAATCCTTTTTGTGTTTAAAACGCTGATATTTGGTATTAAAAGACTTAAATACCCCAATCTCTTGTTTTTCTCGATCTTTTTATTTCTATTCCTGTATATTTTTATTTACACATGTCAAGTTCTAATTAGTTTTCTATATTTTCTCTTTATTTATAGGTTGTGTCTAACATGACAATGAAAAGTGGCAGGAACATATTGAGATCTACTAACAAAAATCGCTTTAAAAGATGGAATATTTGAAAACACACTCAATAAAATGTTAAGAGATAACAACTATACCCGATATTTACTAAACAAAGTGAAGGTGTCTGTGTTTTTTATTTGAGTGGAATTGCAGGTCTTTGATTTCGAATTCGTTTAACATGGTATTAGAGTTCCATGGTTAAGGTTTCAAAACCACGAAATTGGTTTGGTTTAGTGTTTCGTCGCTCGTTTAAAGAATCAGTTAAGGGGTTTTAAATTCGGGTTATGAATTCTGATTTGTGAAGAATCGGATAGGGTTTTAATCTAATGGTTGTAGTTTAGATTCGACCATGGAATATGGAGATGGGGTGGGCGATTGTTCGAAACATGGCAAAGGTAGTTGTTATCGGACATGGTGGTGATGATGCCCGGATAAGGAGATTTGGTGGTGGTGGTTGAGGGATGGGCGTCTGCCTGAAGAACACAACTATACTCATGCTTCATTAGGGACTCGATCCGCAACAAGTTACAACCATATAGACAGGATCCGCAAAAATAAAAACCAACCGGACCGGAGAACAATACATGGAAACCTATGTATACCATAACTAAGATAGAAAATTATAAAAGAAAAAAATATATTAATTAATTGAAGTTTTACAATATTAACATTTTAAAATATATCAAAACTAATAATTGTTTTAAATTAAACTACAAAATTTTACATATTCCAGCATACATTTTTCAATAGCTCAAGATAAAATCTAGAATAAAGTATTGACCATTAGAACCTAATGATAATATAATATAATACTCGTAAATCAACCTAATAAGAATTTTAAACATAAATCTTTAGAACCTACTCTAATTAACTACTCTTGCATCAACCATGCATCTTCAATAAATTCTAAATAATCACAAACCAAAAACAAAAATAAAACATAAGAAGTTTTATAATAGAAAATAAGTTAAAAAGATAAAATATTCGTAATCAAGAATCTAAAATACAATAGATGATTAGTAACACAAATTAAACAAATATAACATAAAATCCGTCTAAACCACATAAACCATTTACGTAATTAACTATAAAACTTTTATTGACGAAAAAATAGTACAATAAAAATTTTCATAAAAAAACCCATGTTATGAAGATTGTTATCCATAGAAAAAACATAGATGTCGTATTATTTGTAACAAAATTGAAAGTACATTTATATTTTAGACAATAAAAATATTTTATTTAGTGTAAAGTTTAGCGATTTTTTATATTATAGTGTAAAGGTTTATGATCAATTACGACGTCTATGCATTTTCTATGGATAACAATCTTCAAAACATGGTTTCTTTTTTTATACAATTTTTTAGGACACTATTTTTTCGTAAATAAAAGTTTTAATTTCATAGTTGTTCATCAACCAAACTCAAAACGAAAACAATGAGATTGATACTTGTTGATGAACATCATCTAACAAATTTTTAAGCATAACTGGTGTTCGAGCAGTGGTTGTCAAACACGAGGATTGGTGGTATCAACCTTGGATCTCCTGTGATGATCACAGTGCAAACCCAGTAAGTTCTTGACGAACCTAGGGTGATCAAGGTTGAAGGTGAAAGCGAGAGTATATGAACTCTGTTTAAGCTTGTGTGTGTGTTCAAGTTCGAATGAGATGAGAATCAGATGCCTTTGACAATGATTGAGGCTGTGTATTTATATGACCAGTTTCAAGTATATGGAACGTCCATCAATTAATGACAATATTGAATACTTAAACTGCCTTGGTAATCAATCACTGGTATACTAATCGTCTTCTATCTTTATTATTGTATGCCACGGCTCACTATTATGACAGTAGTAAAGTGGTTGTTAAGTATCATTGTGACTGTCGTCAAAGGTAAAGGGAAAACACCTTTAAATGACAGGCGATGGCATACAGGCGGTACAACTTGGGCGAGCAATGACAGGCAGGCGATGACAGCCTGTCAGGCAATGGCATATGCATAAATGATTATTGACAATTGAAATATGCAATGGCAATGGCATATGCAATGGCACATATGCAATGGCAATTGACATATGCAATGGCAATGACATATGCAATGGCAATTGACAGCCTGTCAGGCAATAGCATACAGGCTGTACAAGTGTTTTGCTCAATGGGCTTGCCTGTAGCAACAGGCTTGCCTGTAGCAACAGGCTTTAAGAATAAAAGCCCATTCTAGTATTTAGGTTTTAGGGATTACCTATATATATGCATAGGGTAATCCCTACTAACCTCATCATGCCCCCGAGTTAGGATTTGTCAAAACGAAGTTTTCAAGTCGTAACTATTCTAGTCACGTGAGTTTTTTTTTTTTTTTTTTTTTTTTTTTTTTTTTTCGAGTCACGAGTATCGAGCCGGGTACCAGGGCATTTACCGGCTGCATGTAGGTACAGGCTGTACCGGCTGTATGTAGGTAGCAAGTGTACCGGCGGTACGAATGTTAGATGCCCGAAGCCAGGTACCGGCGGTAATGGCCTGGTACCGGCAGTCTCTTATCCGCAAGCCGGGTACCGGCTATACTAGCCTGGTACCGGCGGTCCATTTAGTTCGCAAGCCCCGGTATATGGGGTGGTATCAAATGCCAGGCGCCCGAAGCCAGGTACCGGCGGTAATGGCCTGGTACCAGCGGTCCAGTTATCCGCAAGCCGGGTACAGGTGGTGATGACCTGGTACCGGCGGTATTGTTTGCAAACCGGGTACCGGCTGTACTAGCTCGGGTACCGGCGGTATTGTTTTGCAAGCCGGGTACCGGCTGTACTAGCTCGGTACCGGCGATGTCCCTCGCTCCCCTCCGCGGCAATCGTCGAAGCTGGATACCGGCTGTAGAGCATGGTACCGGCGGTACATACTTTGTTTCCCATCACGATGTATGACCGAAACCGACCGAGGCCAAGTACAGCTGGTACCGGCTGTACATGCATTTTAGCCGCTGTTTGTGTGGACGATAACAAGCGGAGTACCGAGTACCAGTGTCGGGACCTAGTATGCTTATTGTTTTGATGTTTTAAGTCGTAAGATAAACCGTCTAATTTGTAATTGTTTGTCTTTGTTGCAGGAGTAATTGATTGCAGGTGTTTAGGAGGCTATCCTGCAGGTATGTGACTTACTTGTCCTTTGCATTCTTTGGTTTGCCTCTGCTAGCAATAACTGATGTACGGTGTTATTTATTAGGAATACCATAGTTACCTTTGTTTGAAATGGGGGAGCCAGTGTCAGTAAGAGAATTGCCCTCAGTTTATCGTAGCCCTAGCAGAATCGATGACAAAATGCTAGGAAAACTTATGGATGTGTACCCCTGCCTTAGGAAATATAATGCTATCGTATCTAGCGAACACCAACGAGCCCATTCTCCTCCGGAAGGAAAAGTAGCCCTTTATATCCATTACCTTTCCCATTGCAATTTTAGATTGCCTGCCACTGCTTTTTACCTGAATGTGCTGAACTATTACAAGCTGGGATTTGCACAGTTGCATCCAGTAGCCTGTTCAAAAGTCGTGACTTTTGAGATGTTGATGGTGGCAATGGGAATAAAACCAACAGTGTCTATGTTTAGGACATGCTATAAATTGACTAAATCCAATGATTGGTATTCAGTAGAGTTGAGAGATAGGAAGCAAAAATTTATTTCTGATTGTGCGACTAGTCATAGGAATTCGAGATATAGATATGTGTTTGTCGATACGGCTTTTAGAAATATTTGGGCTAGTAACCTTGTTAATTGGAAAACTGGGTTTGACAAAGACATAAACGAGCTTCCCCATCTGAAGCCTCCTAGCGCAAGGTTGTGTAAGCAGATTGAACGAAGGACAATTAACTTTAGGGTTTATGAGGAAGGTGCGTTGGTATTGGCTGGTATTTCGGATAACTGGGATAAAGGAATGAAGCCTGTGATAAGGGACTCTGAGACTGGGAAACGTGGGTTCCTGCTGTTACTTAGACATACCTTTATATTAGTTTTTTGCATATACTGACCTATTGTCTGTTTTCTTGCAGCTATGAGTTTGATGGATTTCATGACAGGAGATCCTGATTGTATGGAGTATGAGATTGAAACTCATCCTGTTGATGTTATCCCTGGTGCACAAGAGACTGGAGCCACCTCTCAATCTAACTCAGCAAGGATGAACATGACATCTACCACTGATGTTGTATCAAACACCACTCCAAGTAAGTACACAAACTTTATACATGTGTATTTGTCATGATAAATATATAATCACGTTTTTTGCTTTTGTTTCACAGGTGCTGCTAGACATGAAAAGTCGACATCACAAACTATTTCTGAGAATGACAACGATGACGAAACAGGTAACCCTGTAATTATAGTCATTGCTAACTTATTACCCGTTGCTTAACATTTTTATTCTGATCATGCAGAGGAGTTTGATGATCTTGGGGCAACGTCCCTTCCAGATCCCAGGCTGGATGATCGAGATATGTTAGGATTGGGCAAAAGGGGGACGAGTTTAGATGTGAGTGATTATGACGCCCCTTCGTATAAGGTTCCAAAATTGTCCTTTCCCTCTAGTTTGCCCTCTGATGCCACCCTGGTTACCAAATCATGTGGAGCTGACACTACATTTGGAAAGACCTCTAGTATGTTTGGAACTATCGGCATTTCTTCTGGGTCTACGATGTCCCTTGCTACTGGATCTATAAGCAAAAGTACAGGGGGCTTAATTAATGCAGCGGATGTAAACATGTTCAATAGCTTTATGGAGTATGTCAGACAAGTTGTAAGCAATGAACAGGGGGAATTAAAGGAGTCTTGTGCCGAGTTGCAGGTAAAACTAGACAATAGCAAAAAGGATATTATCTCTTTAAAGAAAGATCTAGCACTGGAGCGGACTGCAACTAGTCGTTGTCAAGAGGAAATGTGCATGCTTAGGGAGAAAGTATCCCAGCAGGAGTCCACGTTGTCTGAGGTTGAAACAGAAAAACAGGAGATATCAGCTACCTTGGGTGCCCGTGATGAGCAGTTGGCTCAAAAAGATGCTGAGCTAGAATCTATGAGGCAAACGATTGTCAAAATGCGTGCAGAGCGTGATGTTGCCGTGCAGAAGAGAAAAGATTTGGTTGCTGCGCTGCCTCAGCTGTTTGATTTGATGCTTAAGCATCCGGATGTTGGTAGTGTTTTGAATGACTTCAACCGTGCTACTCATATGTTTGGAAGACATGTTGCCAGCAAGAAAGTGAAGGATGCACTCCCCAATACTCCCTTGGAGGCATTGCCTCATTTGGATCCTGGGACACATGCCCACATGGTTCGTGCAAGCGAGGTATTTGCAGAGAGAGCTTTTCCCATTATGAGTACCATAGTACAAGATTTGGAGCTGTCGCTTGCAGCTATTATTAACTTATTGTCATCACAGTCAGAGTAGCAACCTTAGTTTCTTTATTCGTGCATTTGACTTGGTTTATTTGTGATTGGATTATGGCCTTGTAGGCTTTGAATTTCTATGGTTGAAATTATTTGTTTTCTTTCTATGCGTGTACTTTGCTATAGAAATTATGTCTTTATTTGTTGGTTAACCGTTGAAAAAATGTTTTACTCGCGAGGATGTCGCTTCCAAGTAGGAAGTGCTTATCTTTTATCAAATAGATTAAAAGATGAAAATAAATGCATGTGTATGCACCAAGCAAAATTTATCTCGCTTGGCGTGATATGTTGAACTATGTTCTTGACTATGTCTTTTGTGCATGCATGTGTTGTAACATTGTACATAAGGAAAAGTGTTATTTTATTGATGTATTGAATCAAAGTTGGAATACATTATCAAACCAAATTTTTAAACATAACACTTTTTCAGGTTCATGGCATTCCATGTCCTGGGAATAACTTGCCCATCAAGATCTGTCAGGGTATAAGATCCATTGCCATGTGTTGTGAGCACTTGATAAGGTCCCTCCCATGTAGGGCCTAGTTTGCCTTGGCTTTCCACCCTGCTGGCCTCATTTTTCCTCCACACCAAATCGCCTGGCTGGAATGAGAGATGGTGAACTCGCTGATTGTAATACTTTGCCATCTGCCTATGACTGGCGGCTTGCTTGATGAGAGCAATCTCCCTGCGTTCTTCCACGATGTTCAAGTTTTCTCGCAGGGCCTCCTCATTAGCTTCCGGATTAAAGTCCATGACCCTGCTTGTCGGATGAGTAATTTCTGGAGGAATAACTGCCTCAGTACCATAAACCAAACTGAAAGGTGTTTCAGATGTAGTTGTATTTGGTGTAGTTCTATGAGCCCAGAGGATACCTGGTAATAGATCTGGCCATGCTGCTTTGCGCTTTCCTAACTTTGCTTTGATTGCTTTGACAATAGCTTTGTTCATGACTTCCACTTGGCCGTTGGCCTGGGGATGTGCGACCGAGGTGAATTTTTGTTGTATATTCATGTCAGAGCACCAGGCTTTGAAGGGATTTTCTGCAAACTGCCTGCCATTGTCACTGACCATGACATGTGGTACCCCAAACCTGCAAATTATATGTTCCCATACGAAATTGATAACCCGCTTTCCTGTGATGGTTGCCAAGGGCTTTGCCTCGATCCACTTCGTAAAGTAGTCAACAGCCACAATGAGAAACTTGACGTTGCCAACACCGGGTGGAAATGGTCCAACAATGTCAATCCCCCATTTATAAAATGGCCATGCAGTAGTAACGGGGATAAGGTCTTGCTTCGGCAGTTTGGCGACAGAAGCATGCTGCTGACAGGCTGTACACTTTTCGATTTCGTCCCTTGCATCTTGATGCATTGTTGGCCAAAAGTACCCCAGTCGCATGATTTTACCAGTGACGGAGCGTGGACCAGCATGCAGGGAGCAACTCCCGCTATGTACAGCTTGAATAATATTTTTAGCCTGTATGGGGCCAACGCAGCGTAGATGTGGTCCCAAGTAAGATTTCCGAAACAGGCGGTTGTCCACCAACGTGTACATTGGTGACTTCATACGTATTTTCCGTGCGAGCTGAGGATCCGCTGGTAGTACATCATGTTGGAGGAAATTAAAGATCGGAGTCATCCAACATTCCTCTTCTGTAACAGCAGTAACTTCCTTTGGTCGTGCAATGGATTTTTCGTTTAAGATCTCCACTAGCAGGTCTTTTTTGAGATGGGCGAAGGCGGATGAAGCCAGCTTGCTCAGTGCATCAGCCAACTTGTTACGATTTCTGGGCACCTGCTCAATGGTAAACTTTGTAAATTCGGAGATTACCTTTTTAGTCTCTTCCAAGTATAGTTGCATGGAGGTTTGGTTGGCAACGAATGCTCCATTGACTTGATTAGCAACCAGTTGGGAATCTACAAATGCAGATATGCTCTTCACCCCCATCTTTCTAGCGATTTTCAAGCCTGCTAACAAAGCTTCATATTCTGCTTCATTGTTAGTTGTGGGAAACTCAAACTTGAGAGCATAAGTATATTCATTTTTATCGGGGTCTGTAAGGATTAAACCAGCTCCAGATCCCTCCAAGTTAGAGGCACCATCAGTGAAAAGGGTCCATGGTTTATCCTCCTCTGCTTGTTTTTCCTTGTCTTCACCATCTACCTCTGCAAGGAAATCAGCCAACATCTGGCCTTTCATTGAAGTTCTAGGATGGAATGAGATTTCATGTTCTCCCAACTCGACTGCCCACTTAGCTAAGCGTGACACCTCGGTTTTCCAGTATCTGCTTAATTGGTTTGTCTGTTAAGACATGAATGGGGTGAGCTTGAAAATAACGTCTCAAACGCCTAGCCGCATGTACCAAAGCAAGGGCTAATTTCTCCATGCATGGGTAATTTATTTCCGGCCCTTTCAATGCCCGACTCACAAAGTAAATTGGCATCTGAGTGGATCCGCGCTGTGCCGTCATAACTGCACTAATACATTCCATAGAAGCGGCCAGGTAGACCGCTAATGTTTCTCCTGGTACAGGAGCTGTGAGCGTAGGCAGGGTGGTCATGAATTTCTTTAGCTCTTGGAATGCGGATTCTGCTTCAGGTGTCCATGCAAAATCTTGTTTCCTTATACAGCCTTTCAAAGTGTTAAAAAAGGGGAGAGACCGGTCAGCGGTCTTTGAAGGGAACCGGCTGAGCGCTGCTAACTTACCGTTCAGACTTTGCACTTGCTTTTGGTAGATGGGGAGACCATGTCCAAAACAGCCTGTCTTTGGATTAGCCTTAATACCCCTTGGCGTGATAATGTGTCCCAGGAATTTACCCTCCTCCATGCCAAAGCTGCATTTGGAAGGGTTAAGTTTCATATTGATCTTCCGTAGTGTCTCGAATGTTTCCTGTATGTCTGCCAGCATGATATCCTCCGCTTTGCTTTTAATGACAATGTCATCCACATAAGCCTCCACATTTCGCCCGATCTGATCCTTGAATGTCTGATCAATCAAGCGTTGGTATGTTGCCCCTGCATTTTTTAGACCAAAAGGCATCTTTTGGAAACAGTAGATACCCTGGTCTGTATGAAAAGTTGTCTTGTCCTCGTCACTGCGCTTCATGTGGATCTGGTGATAACCCTTGTAAGCGTCTAAAAAGCACTTCAGACGGAAACCATCCAAGGACTCTACCTTCCAGTCGATCTCTGGCAGCGGGTAGTTGTCTTTTGGACATGCTTTATTGATATCCTTGAAATCGACACATAACCGCCATGAACCATCTTGACCATGACCGGGTTAGCAATCCAAGTCTGGTACTTTTACCTCCCTGACTATGCCGCTTTCTACCATCTTGTTGACTTGCTGACATGCTGCTTTGCTGCGATCCATGGCAAAGCCCGCGCTTTTCTGCTTGATTGGAACAATGTTGGGCTTGGCATTCAGGGCGTGCTCGGCAAAGGCTCTAGGAACACCTGTCATATCAGAAGTCTGCCATGCGAAAACATCGAGGCTTGATTTTAACAAACTAATGAGCTTGCTTTTTATCTGTGAAGGTAATTGTGAGCCAATGATGACAGGTTGATCAGGGAAACTGTCATTGATTATTACCTTGGTCTCTGAACCTTCTGTTACCTCTGCTGGCCCATTAGCCCGAACAACGTCTTGTCCTTGGGTTCTCCACTTGCTTGCATTCTTGTGGCCATGAACATCTGCCCCCTGATAGTAGCAACTCCTGAAGGTGTAGGAAACTTCACCATGCCATGTATAGGGATGGTATGGCTCTAGGGATGGTCTGCCAAGAAGAACGTTGTATTCTGATGGGGCCTTGACAATGGCAAAATCTACCATTTCAATCCTGTGCAGTGGATATTCGCCCCATCATCATTGGTAAGGTTATTTCTCCCACGGGCCAGTGTGTTTCTCCAGAGAAACCGACCAATGGTGCAAGCGCTGGTCGTTTGGTGTCTTTGACTGTTTGGGGTAGCTTCCTGAAACAATGCTCAAATACGATATCAGTAGAACAACCTGTATCAACATAAGATTTGTTAATCTCATAGTTGGATAATCGGATCTTAATGACTATGGGATTATTAGAAGTGGCCGCCACAGGGGGAAATGAGATAGGAACCATCATCCAGTCCTGTAGGACAACTGCTTTTCTCTTACACGATGTCTCCCCCCGAACCATGAATACTTGGCCAACAGGCGGGCCGGGATTATCACCATTGTCTCCCTTCTTCTGCCAACTATAAGCTTTTTTGGCTGGATTTTTTGTTGTCTTGCCCCCGGGACGAGGTGTTCTAACTTCCCCTCCTCTAACGCGAGCCTGATTTCAGCCTTTAGTTCTCTACAGGCATTGGTATCATGACCATAGTCTTCATGGAAATCACAACGTTTGCTCATGTTTTTCTTCCCAGACTTATGTAACATCTGAGGAGGTGCCTTGAAAGTTGCTCCCACCTGTTCTGTCTTCAATATCTCGCTTGGACTTTTACTGAGATTGGGACCTGTACCACGATCATACGGAGTAGGCCTCCTGCTACCTCTGTCTCTCTCATCTCGCCTGTAATCCCTGCGATGGTCACGCCTGTTATCCTGCCTGTCTTGGCGGTGATCAGGTCTAGCGCTTGATGAGCTCCCCCATTTGTCTTTCCTGTTGAGAACTCCCCTTGTGAGAGTAACAGTCTCCCTGGATCTGAGAAAATCGTATGCTCGGTCAGTGGCTTCCTTGAAAGTCACTGGAGTGCGCTTGATCAGTTTCTCTTGCAATTGCCCTGGGAGCAAAGAGAGGGTAAAACCCGAGATTTGCTGACTTTCAGGTAGCGCTACAATTTTCTGGCACTCCTGCGTGTAACGTTGAATGAAGTCACGTAACCCCTCCCCTTCCTTTTGTCGTATCAGATGTGCTTCTATGTGAGTTCGCTGCTGCTTCTTTTGCTGTACAAAATGAGTCACGAATTTCGCTTTTAGATCCGCAAAATCTTGAATACTCCTGTCTGGTAGGTCAGCAAACCAATCGCGAGCAAAGCCCTGCAAGGTGCCAGGGAACATGTGACAAGCGACTGGGTCTAGCCATTTTTCTGTCATAATGGCCTGTTCAAAAAGAGCCAAGTGGTCATCGGGATCTCTTGTGCCATCATAAGTACCAACGATGGAAGGGACTTTTTGCTTATCTGGAAGTGGGAATCTGGCCACCCAATCACAGAACTTCGAACTGACCACTGACAAGGGCATAGTGGCTGCTCGTGGTGGTGCGGCTGCTGCTACTAATGTTTGCAACACTCGCAACATGTCATTAGATGTATCCAGTGGTGGAGGAGGTGGTGGGGTGTGAATGGGCGGTTGCCTTAGCTGCTCCAATAGTTGTGACAATGGATCTACTGGTTGGACAGGCGCCGACTGCGGGGCTTGGCGCAACGCTGCCACCAACTGAGACAGCAAGTCTGATGAAGCAGGTGGAGGAGGAGGCGGTGGTGGCGGCTGGGTACTCTGAGCCAACCTGCGAAGCAGCTCCACAATTGGATCCTCCCGAACCCCTTGACTAGCATTCGGAGGAGCATTCGACACATGCTGTCTTACCTGATCAGTGCCATCTTCCTGAGAGCTTGTCCCATTGGAAAAAAGAGCGTGAGGGAGAGATGTCCCTAGCGGTGGTGGAGTAAACGTACTTGTTCCGGCAAACCTTGTGGAAAAGAGGGGACTGGTTAAGGAGGGATACCCACGCGACCGTACATCCGACACCGTCCACTCAGAGTCAACGTATGGCTCTGACAGTGGGAGGCGACCAGGGATAGCAGGAGGTAAGGTCGTCACCGTTTCCGGTGTGGTGGTAATCACAGTGGTTATTTCTGGTACTGAAGAAATGACTTGGGATGCATTTGTCGCCTCCATGGAAACGGCTGATTATAAGGTATGGGAAAAAGAAAAAATTTGGAAAAAATGAAACGCCGTTAAAAACGTGTCTCACGGATGGCGCCAATGTTCGAGCAGTGGTTGTCAAACACGAGGATTGGTGGTATCAACCTTGGATCTCCTGTGATGATCACAGTGCAAACCCAGTAAGTTCTTGACGAACCTAGGGTGATCAAGGTTGAAGGTGAAAGCGAGAGTATATGAACTCTGTTTAAGCTTGTGTGTGTGTTCAAGTTCGAATGAGATGAGAATCAGATGCCTTTGACAATGATTGAGGCTGTGTATTTATATGACCAGTTTCAAGTATATGGAACGTCCATCAATTAATGACAATATTGAATACTTAAACTGCCTTGGTAATCAATCACTGGTATACTATCTTTATTATTGTATGCCACGGCTCACTATTATGACAGTAGTAAAGTGGTTGTTAAGTATCATTGTGACTGTCGTCAAAGGTAAAGGGAAAACACCTTTAAATGACAGGCGATGGCATACAGGCGGTACAACTTGGGCGAGCAATGACAGGCAGGCGATGACAGCCTGTCAGGCAATGGCATATGCATAAATGATTATTGACAATTGAAATATGCAATGGCAATGGCATATGCAATGGCACATATGCAATGGCAATTGACATATGCAATGGCAATGACATATGCAATGGCAATTGACAGCCTGTCAGGCAATAGCATACAGGCTGTACAAGTGTTTTGCTCAATGGGCTTGCCTGTAGCAACAGGCTTTAAGAATAAAAGCCCATTCTAGTATTTAGGTTTTAGGGATTACCTATATATATGCATAGGGTAATCCCTACTAACCTCATCAACTGGCAAAGGTTATTTTCAACACAATTTTAAGAAAAAATTAATTTTTTATGAATAAATATTTATTGTATAAATTATATTAGAAATTATAGTCAAACAACACCAACATAAAAGGAATATGTTTATTAATGATTGAAATCTAATTATATAATTAATATACTCGACAGTTGCAAATCCAATTAATGAGTTCACGAACCTCAGATGATAAATTTCTTAAGTAACAGTTGTTAAAGCTATCTCCAATAGATCATATATTTAAGATGTTCTATTGAATATTCATTATATTTAATTATAATATTCATTATATTTAAGATGTTCTATTGAATAAGGTTAAGTGACATAATTTGTTTATGGTGTAACCGGTTACAATATTTTTTTACTTTCTTTCTTTTCCCACATAGGATGACACATTTGTAGTTTATTTGTTGTTGATTATTATAGTCAACATTCCACCTAGTCATCAAATTTATTCATCCCCAAGTTCATCTAATCAAAAACAAACCCTAAATCGAAACACTTGTAATCACCATCGTTACCAAATCATAATCGGTAACAAATCCAAAATCAAAAATCACCTAACTTACAAATCTCAAATCCAATTAATAAATAACCATCTAATAAATCATGGATATATTAGAAAGAAAAAAAGAAGCAAAACTAAATAAAAAAACAAACCTAAATAGAAGTCGTCTTTCAAGATTCAAGTTTTATTAGAGTCGTTATTGCTCGTATTTTAAGATTGCGGGTGATTTGATGTTGGTTTTAAAAAAAGTTTTCATGTTTTTAAGAAATAGGTTTAAAATCGATGATTTGAAGCTCGTTTTAAAAATTGGTTTTTAAATAATTGACCACCGATGAAGTCGGTTTTCCGACGAATGTAAGGGAGATTTCCAGAGAAGATGGTGGCGGTGGGTTGTGGGCAGTGAAACGAAGATTGGGGGCAGTAAATCTAGCGCAAGTATTTTCTTGAGCAATGATACACTTACAAAATATTTACAAAAATTAATTTACAAAATGACATGGCATTTAAATTTAACCAATCATACAACCCTACTAATTATATTTCATACTTTTTCATTCCAATAACCTTATGACACCTCATTTTGTAAAACAAAATTTGTAAACTTTTTATATGCCTAGACTTTCTCTATTTTCTTGGAGGATGCAATTAGTTTATGAAATATATTTAATTGCATAAATGGTCCTTATACTTTTTTCATTAATATATTAGTAACTTATAGTATATTAAATAAATTTGATGGAGGCAAATCAATTTTTAAAAATACTAAAGGCAACCGATTACCTAATGAAAAGGTCATCCATAGTATACAATAAAATAAAACGTGCACTTAACTGTATTTAATAGAGCTTTTGAGATATCAAGGTATTCAATAGGTTTGTTAGACATATTCATGACATATATAAATTATTATTCCCTTCATATTGAAATTATGGCTTCAATAGTTTAACACATCTTATGCTAATTATAATCATAATTGTTAGGTCTCACTAAGATCCCAAACAATGGCAAATCAATAACAAATAAGTATTTAGACGTTAATTGTTATATATCGATTAAGTATTCAGTTTCAGTATATATTATAGCGGAATTATAATATTGAAACAATGAAAATAACACACAGTTATATTTCAATCAAAGGTGTACCGATTACAAACTTCAAACTCACTATTTATACACAAGTATAGTGAGTTTGATAAGGATCAATCTAAGTAAATCTTTTAAACAGATAAAAGATACTAACTAACTAGACATCCTTAAATCACGCCTGATTTCTCTCCGTGAGTCTGAGTTAGTCAGACTGAGTCACTCAGACTCTTGTCACTCAGACTGAGTCACTCAGACTCATGTCACTCAGACTCAAACTAAAGTCACTTAGACTAAGACTTTGATTAACAGATTTATTAATCTTGGGATAGATCATTGTTTTTCCCAACAATCTCCCCCTATCTGTTTCAACCAAAGTCTTTTACAAAAGGTGCATTAAAATAAACACAAACACAAAAAGATCTTTTAAACTAAAATTGTTTGTGAACAAAATAGACACCATCCCAACTATTTTCCCAGTCCTCTTCTTTCTTTTCAGTGATGTCTCAAACGGTACAGGCTGATCCTTTTCCTTCATCCATTTCAACCTGTCTTTCTTCCAGTCCATTAGAGTCTTCATTTCAGCATCGGATTTATGGAAGTGCAACTGATATTCTTTCTTCACTAACTCCACCATGTCAGACTGATTTCCAATTTCTTCAATTCTTGTCAAGTTATTGAACAACCAACTGATCAGCCTCATTCTGAATGGAAGGCATTGAGGAGACTCACATTCTTTAAGCAATGCTATGCAATGATGAATAGAGGCTGTGGTGATGCTATCTTTGGGTTGAAAGCATTCTTCTCCCCCACAGTCAGTGTAGCATAGCCCTGTGTGCTTTTCAGTCTCAATGTAAGTTCTGTCTTGAAACACAATACCTACAGGAACAGGATGAGCACTACATGATTCCAGACCCAATGATTTAGCTTTGACTTTTACATCGTGCTTGAGGCAAAAGGCTCTGTAGTCTTCAAGTTCAGCATATGGGCTGCGTTCATGTTGAATATGGCCTCTCTTCTTACAGCTAAGCCTTGAGATTTGTCAGTCAGATTATAGCTTAAATTTGTCACTTCTTTCCATTCTTCCATGCCCATAGTGTGTAATCTTGATAGGCCAATTCTGAATGATCCACCTTTATGTGAGCAGATAAGAAACAGGTCAGCTCCATTATGGCTTTTACAGTCCAAGTGGGTGATCTTGTGTTTGAGTATTCTCATGGTGAAATTATTTTCAATGTAGTTCACTCTAGCTTCTTCTCTGAGAACCAGTTTGGCCATTCTGGCATCAGCTTCAACCCTCATTTGCTCTTCTTCAATAGCCTGTTCTTCCTCAGCCTGCATCTCATCTTCAAATTCTGTAGCTGCTCTTTCAGACTGATCATAAGGGTTGAAATCAAATCTTTCTTTGTACAGCCCCTTCACATATTCTCTATATTCCTCCACTGTCATACCAGCACTTTTGGCATATCTTTG
>CAJVGC010000514.1:0-39889 GCA_910822075.1 Senecio squalidus | reverse complement strand
CTTTTGTATTTCATCGATCTTGTTCAAAACGAGAGCTAAAGGGTCGCTTTCCTTCTTAGCCTTAGACTTTGTCTCCTCGACTAGTTCCATTACTTCCTCCTCATTTTGCATCAGACATTCAAACACATCATGTACTGGAGTTGTCTGAATGTTAATGTTCTGCTTTAAGTTTGAGGTGAAACGTTTCCAAACTGGCTTCAGTGTATTCATGAACTTCACATTGGCTTCGAGATGAGTCTTTACGAATCCATTTTTCCTCAGCTCATTGAGTAGACCACAAAAGCGATTGTAGGTTTGCTCAAGCATCTCTCCATCTTGTGCTCGAAACTCTTCAAACTTATACATGGCCCCAATCATCTTTATACTTTGACCAGCTTTGCTTCCCTGAAGTTGCTTGGTTAACTCATCAAACATTTCTTTGGCGGTTCTGTGACTGTCGATGTTCATGAAGATGTCATTTGGAATTGCATTCATGATGTGTGATCTTGCTAGTCGATTTGCTTTGTGATAATCCTTTTCCTCGTTTGTCATTTGAGTGAATAGCTTCTCAGTTGTCGTCTCACTCTCAGTTCCATCTTCGTTGGCAATCTTTACCATTATTTTCACTGGACCATTCTTAATAATTTCTAACATTTGTGGACCCAAGTCTTGTCGTTCAATGAAGTCCAAAAACCGTGCTCTCCATTGTTCATAGTCACCACGGAAGAGTACTGGAGGTCTCGTTTCTGATCCAATGGACATTTGATCTCTTGACGTCATTTTCTTAATTCTTGTTGATCGTTTTATACTCTTTGTAAAAGTTCTAAGTTTCTGTTCGTCTGTGACTGAAATGAATTCGTGTATGAACAAAACTAGTTCGTGTATGAACAAAACTAGTTCGTGTATGAACAAAACTAGTTCGTGTATGAACAAAACTAGTTCGTGTATGAACAAAACTAGTTCGTGTATGCCCAATTGCAGTTCGTGTGAAGACTTGGTCAAATTCCTCACTTTTTTTTTTTTTTTAGATAGTTATATAACTTATCCAAGTTGAATTGCAATGATATTAGAATGATTAAACACCTTCCACGAATTACTTGATTGGGCTAGTGTTTCACCTTACACGAATATATATACTATTAGACTAGAAATCCTTCTTACAAGGATACAAATTGTATTCTTGTATGTTGAAAATGTAGTCTAATGGTACACAAATAGACTATTAGACTAGAAATCCTTCTTACAAGGATACAAATTGTATTCTTGTATGTTGAAAATGTAGTCTAATGGTCTATTTCCAGTCTAATGAACGGGTACTTTTGAGAGTATCCCGCTCTGATACCAATTGTAAGAAATAAGAATAATGCCAAAAGTACTCTTATTGCTTCCCCCCCTCACCTATTTATAGGCAAGGGGGTAAATGTGTAATACATCATAATAAGAAACCGTAACAACTATTCTAAGTTCTACATCAACATCCACACAAAGTATACAAACTAATCAAAGCCCTTTATGGACTTCATCAAGCACCACGTGCATGGTATGACACACTTTCGGACTATCTTCTTCAAAACAATTTTCAACGTGGCACAATTGACAAGACCTTGTTCTACAAGAAATCTCAATCAGACATTCTTCTTGTACAAATCTACGTGGATGATATCATCTTTGGATCCACTAAGGATTCATTGTGCAAAGACTTTGAAGACCTCATGCACACAAAATTTCAAATGAGTTCTATGGGAGAACTCACCTTCTTTTTGGGCCTTCAAGTCAAACAAAAACCGGATGGCATGCTCATAAGTCAAACCAAATATGTCAAAGACATCCTTACAAAGTTTGGCCTATCTGATGCAAAGGTGGCAAGCACCCCAGTGGAAACTCACAAACAAATGACGGCTGATCTTGAGGGGGAGGATGTGGATATACACAACTATAGATCCATGATAGGATCCCTCATGTATCTCACAGCATCAAGACCAGACATCATGTTTGGAGTTTGTGTGTGTGCTAGATACCAAACAAGACCAAAGATGTCTCACCTCATAGCTGTGAAGAGAATCTTTAGATATCTAAAGGGCAAACCTAATCTAGGTTTATGGTATCCTAAAGACTCTCCATTTGACCTAATAGCGTACACTGATAGCGACTATGGAGGTGAGAATCTAGACAGAAAATCTACAACTGGAGGATGCCAATTCATTGGCTCAAGACTGGTGTCATGGCAGTGTAAAAAGCAAACAACGGTATCAACCTCTTCTACTGAAGCTGAGTACATTGCTGCTGCCAGCTGTTGTGCCCAAGTTCTTTGGATTCAAAATCAGATGATGGACTATGGATACTCATTCATGAATACACCAATCTTCATCGACAACCAAAGCACAATAAGCATTATCAACAACCCGGTCAAACACTCCAAGACAAAACACATAGAGATACGCTATCACTTTATAAGGGATTGCAATGAGAAGAAACTGATTCATGTGGAGAAGATACATACTGATTATCAACTCGCTGACCTCCTCACAAAGGCATTTGATGTTGGGAGATTCACGTTCTTAATCACAAGCATTGGAATGCTCAATACGGAAGAATAACTCTCCTTCCTCTTTCTTTCTCACTATGTCTATTATGTTTAACATATAAGTCCCTTCGAGAAAGCAGTAGTAACCTTATGATGAAAATCAAGTTCCTTACTCTCTAGTATTGGACTATGTTACTACTGCAATATAAATAGTAAAGACTATAGTATCCAAAGTATGATTAGTACGACCACATTCTAAGGCTAAGGGAAGGTTTAACTACTACTGCCCTAGGCAACTAAAATTGTGGACGGAATGGTTAATACGGACAAGTAGAAAGTTGCTACGGCCCTCTGGCTTAATACTGCCAGTAACTCAAGTTACTACGACTAGTCCAGTTACTACGGCCCATAAACAACTACTACGGATAATTAACCTACTTGCTACGGATCTTGAGTTAATACTGCAAATTATTATATTAATAAAGGTTTCTTAATCAATAAGAATGCCCTAATTAATGATGATTTGACAAGTCAAAACACAACTTGTATCCCCACTTTACACGTGTTAAAACCTAATTGGAACTAATTTTTAAATTTCCGGCGCGAGGTTCAAATACAGGCTACACGTGGCAATCTTTAATTGGACAGTCATTTTTAAATGATTACCCGCGTCTAATCAAGGGAATCAAGTTGCTAAAAATTTTCTTTCTTCGGTATACAAGGGGGTTAATTGCATAATTTTAAAATTACCGTTGTAAAAACCCCTAAGTCTTCCAAAAAGTTACCGTTAGAGTTTATAAACCATTTTTTTTTCCTTGCCGTTGTAACTAATCACTCACTTTCTTGTTTATCTCTGGTTCTAATCATCTCACAGAATCAACAATGGCGGATCAATTGCAATTTTACAAAACTCACAACATGGTCGCTTACCTGGAAAAGAATACCGATAACGCCGATTTCCACGAAATCATTGATTTCTTTAATCAATCTACCATCAAGACGGCATTAACCATTAATCCGGAGATCAATGAGTCCCACATTTTGGACTTCTGGACATCTGCCACATGGGACGAAGATGAAATTGCCATCAATGCGGTGGTAAGAGGCAAAGCATTCCAAATAACAGAGTCCACACTAAGAACCCATCTTAACCTACAAGATGCGGCAGGTATTGAACATCTTCCTGAAGACACCCTTGTAAATGCTTTTCAAAACATGGGATATGAGGGGAACTTAAACACTTCCACATTTTTAAAAGCTAAACTTTCCCCTCAATGGAAATTCATGTTGCATACTTTGCAACAATGTTTGTCCCCCAAAAGAACAGGGTGGCATGAAGGAAGTTCATCATTAGCCAACGCAATGGTGTGCTTGGCTACGGGGGGAACTTATAATTTTTCTGGAATGATTTTTGATGCAATGAGAAGAAATATTGATAGTCAAAACAAATTTCTTATGTATCCAAGATTTCTTCAACATTGCCTAAACTGTGTTCATAAAGATCTCCCCAGATCAGAAAAATGTTTTGTCTCACATGCTCATACACGAAAAGTTTTTACTAACATGAGAAAAACAAACAAGGAAGGCCCTTCTCTTGTAACACCATTATTCTCAAAAATGATGGTGATCACAATTCCCACAGCTACAGGACAAGAAACTCTTCCTCTGTCCCAACCCACAGCTGTAACCCCTAGTACCACTGCAATCTCTGTTGGCACTAGTGCCATATCTGTAGTTGGTACTGCAGGGGTAAACCCAGAGGTTGCTACGGTAGTTCCTACTGCCACAGTACCTCCAGTTGCTACTGTGAGTTCTACTCCAGTTGCTACTGCTCCAGTCACTACTGCTAAAGTGACTAAACCAAGAGTTTCTGCGCCTCACAAACCACCCACAGTTGCTTCTAAAAGACCAAAGAGGGTTACTCAGCCTCTTGTGTCTAAGACCATCCCCCTTACTACTACTACAAAAGCAATCCCTGAAACATCTTCAGGATTGTTACAAACTTCAGGGGAACACTTTGAGCATACCCCCTTGCTCACTGAGTTGGTCACTAAGGAGAGGGAAGACCATGTGGGGAGGGATAACACTACTGCAGCATCTACTTCTTATAGTAGAGCTCAGGACAGTGTTAACATAACTAAGACCCAAACTACGGCAACACCATCCTTTGCTGAGAACTTGTTCTCAAATTGGGAAGGTGGTCCCTGGTGCCAAGAAACCATGGGGGAGATACCTGTCTCTGCTAGGCAGAGGAGTTTCTCTATTCCCGAGGATCTTCCACCTGTTGGTACCCAACAGGAAAGGGGTGAGGGTAGTGGTAGTCAGTTACTGGAATTGAAGGACATGTACCAATCTTTAATGACAAAGGTAGATAAACAAGGAGAGATGCTATCTAATTTGACTTCATTGGTGCACCAAGTGCTAGCACAACAAGCACTCCTTTCTGCCCAGCTGGTGACCAAAAGAATCACCACACTAAATTCTGGGAGCTCACCAAAGCCATCTAGTTCCTCATCCACAGATGACTCTCCCTCAGATAAAAACAAGGGGGAGAAAGAAAAAGAAATGGATGTGTTATCATCTGGTGAGAGCAGGAGAGAAGAGAAATCAAGCCATGATACAGTTATCACTGCCACCTCAAATAAAGAAGAAGAGATGGAGACAGATAGTGTTGTTGAGGGGGAGACACACTTTGATGCAAACATGGTAATAGATGAAGATGAAGCTGATAATATGGAAGTGGATATTCCACTTAAGGGGGAGCAGCAGCAGCAAGAAGCCATGCAAAGGGTTGAAGAAATAATAGACGAAATGGAAACTTCACCAGTTGCTACGGCTACAAATTATGGTCAAAATACTGGAACAAATGCTGCGGATATAGTTACTACGGACCAAGTTAATACGGTGGATCCTATGGTAACTAGTCCAGTTAATACGGAGGAAGTTGATGCGGACCTCATGGCTACTAGTCCAGTTACTACGGACCTAGTTGATACGGCTGCCATAGACCAAGTTACTACGGAGCCCATGATCATCAGTCCAGCTCCAGAAACTGAGGAAGATCATTCCTACCTATTCTCAGCCACTCCTCCTATATTCAATCAAGCTTTCTCACAGCTTCAAGCCATTCAAACTGAAGCCACAACTCCTTCAACCAATGTAACAGAGACTCCTTCCACAATTGAACAAACTGAAGCTGCAAATGTTCTTATAAGAACAGAATTGGCAAGAACCAGTGTGATGGCTGATGATGACTCCATAGCCTCACAACTGCAGAAGATCAAGGATGAAAAACAGAAGCTAGAAAAGAAGAAAGCAGAAGAGGAGGAAAGAAAGAGATTGGTTGCCATAGCAGTTGCTAGACAAAGAGCAGCAGCTGCTGAGTTAGCTACAATTACATCAACCTCACTTAGAGTATCTGAACAGACTGCTAGCTTATCTGTTTCTGCAGGAAGAGTTGGAATCATCACAGATGACAAGAACAAGAATAAAATCAAAATAGTCAATCTTGATGATGAAAAGAACAAAGGCAAGGATAAGGTGGTGAAGAAGTCAAAGGAAGAATTACAAGAGGAAGATAGGCTGGCTAAAGAAGCACTATTCTTTAGCACTATGTCTGCCAAGGAGATAGAAAATGTGAGAAGAGAAAATGAAGCAGCTGCACTGCAGATCAGAATGAATGCTGAATTAGCAGCTGAAGAAAAGGCAAAAGCAAGGTTATTGGCTGAACAACAAAAAGAAGAAAACATTCATGAAGCCATTAACTTTCAAGGTATGACTGCTGAGGAGATAGAAGCAATCAAACAAGAAAATGAAGCTGCAGAGCTGTACATCAGAATGCAAAAGGAAGCTGCTGATGATGCAATAAAAGCTCAGGAGATGGTCAATGATGACATTTTGGACAAACTGGTTAAAAAGGGCTTGAAAAAGTCTTTGGAAAGAGAAGATGAGCATATAGCACAGAAGATGCAAGAAGAGGAGCTCAAACTTGCTAAAGCCAAAGTCAAAGCCAAGCCTGAGAAGAAGAAAGTGTCCAAACCAACTCCCATACAAGCAAAGATAGCAGAGGATAGAAGGAAGTTTACTGCTTATCTCAAAAGCAAGGGTCATAGTGGCAGATCTTTAGGCCCTATGAAGTTACCTTCCATCCTTGAGCTTGTCAAAGAGGAAAAACAAAAGGAAACATTAAGGGAACTTGCTCTCAAGAAACTTCAAGAGAAGAAGAAGAGAGATGAAGAAAATGCACTTGAAGCTGCCCTTAGAACAGGAAGAAAAATATTTCAGGCACAAGAACCTGTTTCTCCTGTGGAACAACCAGAAAAGAAGCATAAAAGAGTCAAAAGCAAATCCAAATTCATTCCTCACGCTAAAAGAAGAAGGATGAGTGAAGATGCTGATACTGCTTCTCAAACAGAAGATCCAAACATTCCATTTGCTGACATCAAACCTGAACATGAAGAGATGGAACAAAATCCTCCAAGTGTTGCTCAAGGGGGTGATTACTCTGCATACATCAACCCTGTTGAAGGTTTGAAGTATACTCCATTGAAGGTGAAGCCTCCAATGATCATTGACTGGAAATACATCGGTGGAAATATGAAAACTGAATATGAAGTTACAAGAGCTGATAAATCAAAGACGATTCTTATAGCCTTTCATGCAGTTTTTATGAAATTTGATAGAGATGATCTGGAGAAGATGTATGAGATTGGCATAAGGAAATACTCACAACGAAGACAAGGAGTATGTCCTGGTACTGATCTAGCAATGGATGTTCTGTGCGGTTTATTTGAACCTGGATACAAGCCAACAAGTTCAATCTTCAAGAAAGAAGGACCTAATAATCCTGTACTTAACTGGTTTGTGTATGAAAAATGTGAAGCATACTCAATCATAAGAAAACATGGATCAAGGGAATTCTACTTGATAAGTCATACTTATCCACACTCTTTGAAGACATTAGAAGAACTGGTTGAATTGAAGCTGAATGGTCCAGGAGATTCATTGATTGCTCAAGAACTAATTTGGAAAATCTTGTGTCAAATAATAGTGGAAAAGAACAAGATGGAAACTGACTTGTAAACCGTAGTTGTAATAGTTAGTACTGCTTTGTTAATAAAAGTAGTTAATACGGTTGAAGCATGAAAACTTGTACTTTTGATGAATCATAAAAGTTCAAGGTTAGGGGGAGATTGTTGGGTTATAACTTAGTCAATATAGTTTAACCATAAACAATGAATCCTAACAAACAAACAAAAGTAACTTAAACAATCAGTTTGATGATTATGAAGTTACTACGGAAGAACACAAAGACAAGTTGGTGCGGCTGTTCAGCAAAGTTGCTACGGTAGATAGAGTTACTACGGTTACTACGGACAAAGTCAGGATCAAGTCATAGTCAAAGTCAAGATACGGAATAAGTCAAAGGCACGGAAGACACGGAAGACTTATCATATCTTGTATATATAATCTAAGAGTTATAATTAGATTATATTTCCTTTTGTAATTAGATAAAGTTTCCTTATTTAATGTTTAGATAAGGATAGATGTAGAATTCTAGTTTATCTAGAACGAGCCTCAAGGTCTATAAATAGATAGATCCTTGAAAGATAGAAAACACGTTGTATTGATATTATTCTGGTTAATACAATTGAGGCTTGCAATTTGACAATACTTTTGTTTAATTCTTATTCATTCTTTATTGTTCAATAAACTCGTAATATTGAAGTGTTCATCCGCTGCTGAACTTCTTCAATAGATCTTGATCTACAAAGTTAGCAAATCTGTTAGTTTATCTAGACTAACACGATCCTGACAGAACTTACATTTTCTTTTATGTATAATGACTACTTGTGACATGTGTGTATACTCTATATGTGATGCTATAGTATTAGTTAGGTGCACAATAGTTAGTTCCACTAGTCGAGCTCCTAGATGATTATCGAGAATTTCATGTTCGTACTAATAATGGATTTGAGTATACTTAAGGTTATATCTCGTGTAAGAACCTCTATTTCTAGACTTATGTTAAATCCTTATTTATCAATCGTGTTAGTTTACGTTTATCATTTTACTTCCTACGTCTCGTTAGACAATTATTTTTCTCTCATTTTCATTCACCGAGTTGAAAGCGGGCTATATTACCATTTGGCTAACAATCGGGCTTGGTTTAGTATTAATTATTTTAATACCCAAAACCCATTAACTAATCTAAACCTAAACCTAATTAAACTAATAACAAAAAAAAACCCTAATCCCTTTCTTTCTTTTCTTCCCACCGTAGCCTACCCTCCCTCTAAGTCGTCATCCTCTCTTTTGCATCCATGACTGCCGATTTCAACCTCCACCCTCACCTAAATTCGTTTATGGATTCATCCATCTTCAATCTCATGTTCTTCGTCAAAGGTTTCAAGAAAGTTGCTGCGTTTTCCGTGGGTGTTTAACACCAAACAGTTCATGGGTAGTTTTCCGGCCAACCACTCCCTTCCACCACTTCAGCCGCCACTCTCAGCCATCAAGGAGATAATTTCGAAGCCTACACTCCATGTTCATCGCGGGTTTCCTTCACAGCAGCCAAGGTAATCGAATTTCAGTGTTATGGTTTTTGTTTATGGCCGAAAGCCTATGTTGGAGAGTTATGACAATCGTGTTCATGTTGTATCTGTTGGTAACCATTTTCCACAGCTCCTAGCCACGGGAAAACCCTCTTTTTATTCAGCAAATCCGGTCATAATAACCAGGTAATCGGTTATTCATCATTTGGTTTGTTTCTTTTAACCGAAAACCCTAGTGTCTAACCTAATCAGCTTGTGGTGTTGTTTCTGGTTGGCCAGCCGATTCTCACTATTCCACTACCTTTGATTTGTGTTGTGTTGTGGAATTCGTCCAGCTATCACCATTGTTTGGACACCATCTCAGTCCTTTGATCATTGGTTTAGCATAACACTCAAGCCGGCCAAATCGTTCAAGGGTAAACTCTAATCCGAATCGTTTATATTGTTCATATTAATGTTGTATGTTTGAGGTGTTGTTGAGCTTTAGAACCTGACTTTGAATGACCTAAACCATCATAAGACCTTATGAAAAATATCGATAAATTGTCTAAAGGAAATCGTTACATTGAAACCGAATTTAAAAGCTAAATTGTTAACATTTAAAACTTGCTGTGTTTTGGTAAACATCTGTCTTGATCGCTGTTTATCTTGGAAACGATTTGGAATATGAAATAGTTGTCTAAATATAAAATGTATCTCCTTGAACCTAGTTTTCAGATATATAAGATATTAAGCCTGATTCATTTTCAAACTCCCAGAACTTGCGTTTTAGTAACAGTAGGTCCATCAGAGTTTTTGGTGTCGTTAACTTTATGTTTTGGTAATCGTTTGCGGGAAAACACTTAACAAACTTTGGTCTAATCTTAATTGGAATAAATATATTTTTAAACAGGTTTTTGTTGGATAATTAAGTGTCGGTCAATTAATGGTTATTGTTAATACTCTAAAACGTTTTATACCTCAATTTCATAACACTAAAATATCGGACAGATTATAAAGTCAGTTTTGCTTTAATCATAACTGTAATTTTACAAACTCAATTTAAATGAATCCGGATTCTACGACGTAGCCCTCTGAGTCTAGTTTTTGTACGTTTTGAAATCGTTGTCTAAATCCTTTTCAAACTCTAGTTATTTTAGTTTAAGTGACTAGTGGTACAATCTGAGTTTTTCCAACCGTTACTCTATAATCGTCATTTCAACTTCCGAGTCACTACTCAACGTAAATTGATTCTTAAACGGGATTATAAACACATCGAACATGTATTTACGAACCTTCATTTTACTCTAGGGGAGCTCGACAGTTAGACGGGACCATACTTGTCACTTAGCTTAGCTTGCATTACTTGTGATACTCTTGCTAATCGAGGTGAGTTCATTGCCCCTACGTTTTTACTGCTTTCACTTATTTGTGCAAATTGGGGGAAGACAAAGCTTACCTAAACTACTTTTCAAAATGAAATGTTTTGAGAAACAAATCAATTACTAAAGTGTAACGAAAACCTAATGCATACAAAACTGTTTTCAAACGAGATGGTTGACATACTGTGACTACATGCGTAGTGACACCCCCCCCCCCCCATATACACTACATACATACACACTAGTAGGGTGGACTTACTAGTGACAGACAGACCATGGTGCCAAAGGGCTAAATGGTCACTACATGATTAGTCTTACTGTGTGGACCGTTCCCCACCGACCCGTAAGACATTACAGTCAGTTAACAGAACTACTGACGACTACATTTTATCGGTTAAGGTAACTACCGATACCACTTCTTGTCAGTTAAGGTAATTACTGACGATCAGTAGAGGGACTTACTGATGTGTGCTACCATTTTACTTTATGATGCATTAGTTACACTGTTTGAACTGCTACTACTATTTTGAGATTTCTTGCTTTAAACTGAACTTTCCATGTTTAGAAACTTTCTATTTTTGGGAACCTGTTATATATGGAAACTTACTATAATTAGAAACTTCTAATTATAGAAACTTACTATTTTCGGAAATTATTTAAACTGTTTTACTTAAATTACTTAGTGAACTCGCTCAACCTTTGTGTTGACATTTTAAGCTTTGTTTTCAGGTAATGAGCAGGCATAGGACTTGGATGTAGTAGTCGGACTCTAGATGACCTCAGGATATCTTTTGCATCTATGGATTTTATTAACTATACATTTGGTTTTCATTTCGGACTTGCATGTCCAAGTATTCTTTCGTTCGTTGATGATTGCATTTGAATATTCTTGTTGTAGTGTTTGACGATTTTCGTGTACTAAGGTTTATACCTTGAGTATGGCGACGTCATAACAATACGTTATTTACTTATTCATATAGATTATATTACTGTTGTGTTATGACGATCGCCAATCATGTTGCACTCTGCGTTTCCGCCAACGGCGGGGTGTGACAATGACCAAGCAGTAGGACTTCTTTGCAATACTCCTTACATTCGTAGGACCAAAGAGATCCATGTGTAATAGATGTAAAGGAGTGGTGTTAGAGTTGACTTCCTTGATTTTGTGTGAAGACTTGTGTTGCTTCCCCTTCAAGCATGCTAAGCAATTGTCTTCAAGTTTGAATTGCTTGTTTGGGAGTCCTCTAACCAAACTAGACTTGACTAGTTTGTTGATGTTTTTCAGGTTCATGTGGCACATCCTCCTATGCCATAGAGTTGATTCATCCAAAGTTGCTTTTGAGAGAAAGCAGGCTTCAGGTGAATTGACTTGAACCTTGGACATGTCTAGACAATAAACATTATCCCTCCTTGGTGTTCTGAGTAGTATCATGCTTTCATCGATTACATACCCAGGCTTCATTATAATGCATTCAGTAGCAGTGAAAATCGGTGTGTGTTTCTCATCACAAACTTGAGAAACACTCAACAGATTATATTGAAGCTGTTGCACATAGTACACATCCTTGAAATGTAGTGTACCATTGCTGATTGTTCCCTTTCCAGTAATCTTTCCTCCCTTTGGATTGCCTCCAAAAGCAACGTATCCTCCGTTGAACTTTTCAAAGTCCTGTAGGCAGGACATGTTGCCCGTCATGTGCCTGGAGCAGCCACTATCTACATGCCAACTGTTCTCATCTTCTTTTGTTGGCTGAACCTGCACATTAACGTTAGAGATTAGTTTCTGGTGGGAACCCAAGCCAAAGTTGACTTGGGTTTGCCCATATCATCGAAGTAACTCACCTTCCTTTGTACAAGTTTTGTAAAATCAGTGGGGATAGGTGGTTGAGTTACTTGAACTTTTGGTTGCCACACTTTCTTGAAAGATTTATCTTTATGAACAGTTTTGGTGTTAACCAATTTTGATTTAACAATTGGAGTAGGTACTGGTTTGACATGTCGTTGTTTCTTAGTGTGAATAGGAGCCTTAGTGACAAAGTTACTTTTGGCAGTATTAACACGAGCCTGGTTCATACGGTTAGGTTTCACAGTATTAACACGAGCAGTATTAACACCTTTATCTTTGACCGTATTAACCTTAGCCGTAGAAACTATGGTTTGTCTAGCAGTACTAACTCTATTGTTGGAAGTTTTGTTCCTGTTTTTACCCCTTTGCTTTTCTGAAGATATTTGTTTAACAAAGTTGGTGTTAGAGACAACCCTTCCCTTGTATCCCACCCCATGATGTGGTTTTTGAGTCACTTGCACTTGATTTTGTGGATTGTGGTAACAGATCTTTGCATAGTGATTTAGTTTACCACAAATAAAACATCCCTTCCTAGTGTTTTGTACAACCTGACCCTTTTGGGTTTTGACCTGGTTCATGTTCCTTTGATTTCCTCGCTTGCCTATGTGTTTCCAAGTCTTGTTGTTTTCCTTAGGTGTTTGCTTATTTTTGCTTTCTGAAGGTGTTTTTGCAGTCTTAATGGGGTTAGTGGAGGGCAGAGACACTAAACTTTGTGTAGAAGGTAAAGTTATTCCTTCTATTGTGAGTAGATGATTTTCCAATGGAATATCCTTGTTCTTTACAACATGAACTTTACTTTCTTCCACTAAATCCTCTATTAGAACTTCATCATAGTTGATTGGATCAACATTGAATGATTCTTTTGGAGGTGTCTGAGAGATTGGGATTCTAGGCTCATCTAAAGATGGTGGGATATAGTTTTGGTTAAATGGAGGGGCAACTTCTTTGTAACCTAGGCCAGCCTTAACCTTTCTATGAATTTGTTTTTGGCAAAGGTCAGTTACAGATTTAGATGCAAATTCTAACTTCCCTACATCTAACTCAATCTTAGTGTGTTCTTGTTCTAAAAGTTTAACCTTATCCCTAGCTGCTTTGAGTTTGAGAAGTAAGTCCTCTTGTTGCCATTCAAGTAGATTGATCTTTTCTTGGTAGCTTTGTTCATTTACTTTGTGGGACTTAATCTGGTTTTCTAAATTATCAATTACTCTAAGAGCTGACCTTCTTTGTTCTTCTAAGTCTTTAATGGAGTCACTCATTAATTGATTATGATCTTTGTACTTAGTGATTATATTTTTACATTCAGGAGTACAAAGTTTGTTAATTACCTCTGCCATAAGAGATGCTGAATCTGGAGTTGGTGAGTCAATTGCCATGAGAGCATCCTCGTGTGGTGCTCCTTGATCATCATCAGTCCAGTCATATCCCAATAGGTTGTTGTTGAGTGCAGGAATTCCAACGTCAATATAATCCAGCTCAGTAGAAAAAGCATCGTCCGTAGCAACTAATACTCCAAGAATGTCCGTATCATCAGTTACTACGGCTATGCATGCATGGTGAACAGTAGCCGCAGTATTTTCTACGTGATTTTGTTCCTCAGAGATTAGTGCTCTATTCTGACTTGTTTCTTCAGCCAAGTCGCTCCAATCGAATCCAAAGATGTCCTGTGACATGAGTGCACTTTGATTTGTCTCTTGAGTGGTTCGTGGATTGTTGGTGTTTGACTTGTTTGGACAATCTCTAGCGAAGTGACCTAGGTCACTGCAGTCATAGCACTTCACTTTGCTCTTGTCGAAAGTGATTCGTTCGTTGTTTCGTGGATTGAATCTCCTTCCTGTTCTATTCAAAAATCTTCTAGCGCGTAGGGCCAACATAGCAGATTGCCACTTGAGATCGATTTCTTCAGAATCATCTTGATGCATCTGTTTAACTTCTTCAACTGTGAGATTAGCACACTTACATATAAAAGATTCAAATGAAATCTCTTCGCTGACTTCATGTTTGGATCCTCCAGATGTTGTAGCAAGGGCAGTATTAACATTGGTAATATTGGGATTGTTGTTGGAAACCTTTTCTGCTTCGACTTCAGATTCAAAGACTCTGAGGTCGTTGTAGAGATCATCCAACTGTAGGGCTTCTAGGGCGTCTCCTTGTCTGTAGATGACCGTATACACAATCCATTCCTTCCCTAGAGCTCGGATAAACTTTCTGTTTAGATCGTCCTTCTCATACTTGATTCCTGCGCTTATCATCTCTCCAGTGAGCTTCTTATATCGATCAAACGTTTGAGTCATTCGTTCGCCAGGTATGCCATTAAAGTTTTCATACTCCTGTTTGAGAAGCGCCTTCTTGTTCTTTTTGGTATTCTTAGTTCCGCTGAATCTTTTCTCCAATGCTTCCCATAACGATTTGGCATCTTCATATTCTTCGAATTGAGATTGATATTCGTTGGGGATTGCAATCATAAGAATACTAAGAGCCTTGATCTCAGTTTGTTTCTCCCTGCGTTCAAGATCGCTTACCAGTGCGCGTGCATTCACTCCTGGTTCTCCATCAGCTCCTTGGGCGGTAGGCCGTTTGTTACCATTGATGATTACATCTCATACTGTGTAGTCGGCCAGTAGGATGTGTTGCTTGATTCGTAGCTTCCATAAGTCGAATTCGTTGCTGTTTAAGATGGGAACTTTTCCAAGGGTAGTTTCCGTCATGATGGTTGTAATGATTCTTGCTTATGAGGATTATGAACTCGTTGATCAATGGATCTAAAGCACCTCCTGTGCTCTGATACCACTTGTCAGGATCGTATTAGTCTATGTAAACTAATAAGTTCGCCTTCGTTAGATCGTGATCTATTGAAGAAGTTCAGCAGCGGATGAACACTTCAATATTACGAGTTGTCGAACAATAGCTAATGAATAAGAAAACAAACAAAAGTATTGTCGAATTATAAGCCTCAATTGTATTAATCTTAATATTATCAATACAACGTGTTTTCTATTCTTCAAGGATCTATCTATTTATAGACCTTGAGGCTTGATATCGCTCATTTATACGAGTATTTCATAGCGATATTTGTTATGTTTTGTGTCCCAAACGTAATGGATAGACCCCGTATTGCTTATATTTTGTGTAAAGTGTGTTTTATAGGTTCTTAGTATGTTTGGAGTTAAAGGAGGCGAATTTGGACTAAAAGTGGCTAAGGAAAACAAGTCGGAAAGCAAAATTTGAAGTTGCCTTGGTTATTTTGACTACTTGCTCCACAACTGGTTATCAAGCAAGTTAAGTCCGCTACTGAAGTCAGCTTGCGCCGCAACACCTTCAGCTTGCGGCGCAAGCCAACAAGATACTGATCGAGGAATTTAATGCCTTGCGGCGCAAGACGTTTAGCTTGCGGCGCAAGAGGAGCTGCTGGCAGTTACGAATTTTTCTCTTTAATCCTAATTAAGGGGACAACCAAAGAGTTAGTGGGGGCATTACAAAGGAACGATTTTCTGGACCAAAAAGGACACAACAACACTCATATTATCAGTTCTTAATCATCATTTTAGCAAGGAGAAAGCAAGGAATTTTCACAATCGTTATTTCAATTTCTACTTTGTTAATTTGGAGATCATTGGAACCTATTTTCCAGTTTTTGGTATTGAATCTTTCATCAATTTTATTGCAATTCGAATTATGTCTTTTACATCGTTGATTGTGATTGTTACAATTATGCGTAGCTAATTTCTTTATACGTTTGCTTGGACTATGTGATGTTTATGTGATTAGGTTTTGGGTGTGAAAATCAATAGATGTGTAGAGGTTAATTGGGGATCCGTTTGGGTTGTTATTTTGATTATATTGTTGAAATTGTTTATACTTTTACTTGGTAAACTAAAAACGGGTATTCGAGAGGAATCCGTAATTTTTACTAAAATAAGAACGAATTAATCGACCGGTCTTTAGTTGATTATAAGTTAACGGTATTCGAGAGGAATCGTTAACAACAAGTTAAACAAGTAAGTAACAACACAAACGCTAATAAATAAATTAAGAGAGATCGGTTTATTTGTTAGTGAGCTATTCGAGAGGAAGCTTATAGATTAATTCTCACACATCGGCTTGGAACTTTATGCACAATTACTTGAGGTGTTAACTATATTCGAGAGGAATAGTTGCATGGTTAGGTAATTGGAGAAATCCGGTATTCGAGAGGAACTTAGGATTTTATATTAGAAGTTTTTCGACATTTTCACACCTAAGTAATAACACATATTCGTAAACGGTCCAAGCAAGCGTCTTTTAATCCATATTTAAAGTCAACAGTATTTTTAACGTTATTATAAGCAAGTCTTCTTAAGACCAAAACCACTTGTTACTTGTTACGTGTTTTATTAAGCTAATATTTTCAACTATAAATAGTCCCTGTGTTCGAACCCGATATTTACTAATACTATTTTACAACTGACAAGGGTACACTGCCCGTGTCGTAATCTAGTAAAGGTTTAATTTTCGGAAAACTAGATATTTCGCATCAAGTTTTTGGCGCCGCTGCCGGGGACTTGATTTAGTTGAAGTTTTTAGTTTATTGTTTGATTACTTGTTTGAATATTTTTCACGGGTAGTTGTTTTGTTTGTGTTGTGATTTTCAGGATTATTGATTGTGGATGTACACGAGATCCCAAGGGAAACAAGTGCAAAGTCCTCTTTCGGATCCGGAAAAACTTTTGAGGAAACGGGGTATTGGCGCAGTCGCGTCGGTTGTTTATAGTGAAAGCGAATCTTCCGAGGAGGAAGTAGAAGTTGTTTTTGAAGAAGAGATGGCAGGAAACGGGGAAGATAACGGAAGGCCGATAATAGAAAACAATCCACCCCATCCTTTTGACATACCAATGATCAATAGGAATAGGGTAGTACCACAAACGAATGGGTCGGCCATTGTAGCACCGGAGTTGGGGGTCGATTTTTCCGTTAAAGGGCATCATTTAAAAATGATTCAAGATAGTACTTTTGACGGACATTTGAAGTCCGACCCGCACAAGCATGTGGCGCATTATATGGAAGTATGCAAAATGTTCCGATATGGAGCGGGTCAAGAAGAGAGCGTTATGCTAAGTTTGTTCCCATCGTCTCTCACGGGAGAGGCGAAGACGTGGTTTAATGAATTGGAGCCGGGAACAATCGAGACTTGGGAAGATATGAGGGAGATTTTTGTAACGAGATTTTTCCCACCCATCTTGCGTAGGAAGCTATTGAACCAAATCCGCTCGTTTCAACAATGGGATAACGAGACTATCACGGATGCTTGGATTAGGCTTAAGGAGTTATTACGGAATTGCCATGGGCACGATTTAGATAAAGATGAAGTTATTGATATCTTCTACTACAGTTTGGATGGTCGTTCTCAACACGACTTGGATTTAGCGGGTGGTGGCAGTTTCTTATACAAGTCACCAAACGAGGCACACCGAATGATGGAAGACCAAGTTCAAGCCCGAATTGCTAGGGATCGGGTTACTAGGAGTAGAAGAGTTAGAGGAACGGTGAACCAAGTCGAAGAAGGAGGTAGTAGTGGTAGTAATAAGGAAGTAGTGAACGAGATTAAAGCTTTGGGTGATGAAATGAAAAGCCGGATGGGTCGTTTGGAAAAGGATGTCCACTTGGTGAAAAACGGTTGCGGGAAATGTGGGGGACCACATTATACGGATGATTGTGAGCCGAAAACCGAAGACGCCAATTATGCTAACTACGGGTATCAAAACCGAGGAAATAGTGGATATGGAAACCAAAACCGGGGCAATAGAAACGAGGAAAGATTTCAACCCAAACAGAAGGAAGAGAATAAATCGAATTTTGAGGAAATGATGACAGAATTCGTTTTCTCTCAAAAGGCAAATAACGACTTGGTGGCTAACTCACTGAAGGGATTCACCGCTAAATGGGAGCAAAGCCAAAGGAACACGCAAGCCAATATGCAGGATTTGGAGCGAAAATTTGAAAGGCTAAGTGAACAATTCTCGAAACGACCAACGGGTCAAATGCCAAGTTCAACCCAACCCAACCCGAGGCAAAACCAAAATAACAACGGGGGATCATCAAGCCAAGGTTCGAAGTATGTACCACCAAACAATCGTGATGAGCATGTAAACGTTGTGGAGACTAGGTCTGGACCTAAGTATGGGGGGAATCGAGAAACCGAGCTGAACAAGGAAAAAACGCAAAAATCAGCTGAAACTGGCGACTTGCGGCGCAACACACTTCACTTGCGCCGCAACTCAACTTCAGTAGCTGATCCAATTGTTGACGAACAACTACTTGCGCCGCAACATACCCCCCTTGCGCCGCAAGACACTCAGATACAGAACCGGGAACCCGTTGACAGTGATTCCGACGAAGAAGAGGAGATTGAAATGGAAACGCGACCTGGAAAGGAACCAATGGATCAAAACAAAGAACAAGAGCAGAAAATGGACACAAAGGGAGCATACAAGCCGAGGATCCCATATCCTCAAAGGCTTAGAAAAGAGAAAAAAAGAGAACAATACGGTAAATTTATTGAATTGATGAAAACCGTTAAGATTAATGTTCCTTTAGTTGATCTTATTGCAGGTATGCCCAATTACGCTAAGTTCATGAAGGAGTTGGCAAGTGGAAAAGGAGAGCATATGGAAAAGATAACGGCATTTCTTAATGCCGAATGCTCGGCTATTGTGAAGAAATCGATTCCACCCAAGCTTGAGGATCCAGGAAGTTTCTTACTTACATGCACTTTTAATAATGATTATACTTGTAGTGCATTAGCGGATCTTGGGGCAAGTATTAATTTAATGCCGTTTTCTGTTTATACTAAACTTTCTTCAAATGCTTTAACACCAACACGTATGAGCATAAGATTGGCCGATCGATCTTATCAATACCCATTGGGTGTTGCGGAAAATATGCTCATACGGGTTGGAGATTTTGTATACCCGGTGGACTTTGTTATTCTTGAGATGGAAGAGGATGAAAAAGTTCCTCTCATCTTAGGAAGACCATTTTTGAACACCGCGGATGCCATAATCCGTGTGAGGGACACGGAAATTTCATTGGGTTTGGGAAATGAACGGGCAACATTTTCTTTGAAACAAGCTATGAAACATTCTTACTCCACTGATGAATCTTGTTTTAGAATTGATGTCATAGACGATGCAGATTATGATCTTGATTGGGAAGGAATATTAGAGGATGAGGAAGAGATGGAAATAATGAATGCGATTGAGAAGGATGATGAAGAGGGAGAAATAAGTGAAGCAAAGGAGTTGGTAGTGGAAAATGACATGAGGATTAAAACATCACTAGAAGATCCTCCCAAGGATTTGGAGCTCAAACAACTACCACATCATCTAGAGTATGCATTTCTAGAGGGTAATTCTAGTCTCCCTGTTATTATCTCGTCTTCACTTTTGGAAGACGAGAAAGTTAAATTACTAACAATCCTTAAAAGCCATAAAAAGGCTTTCGCTTGGCGCATTTCTGACATTCCGGGTATAAGTTCAGATTTTTGTAAACACAAAATCAACTTTTTGGATAATGTAAAACCCGTTGTCCAACGACAACGGAGGCTTAACCCGAATATGCAAGATGTGGTCAAAAAGGAGATTGTTAAGCTTTTGGATGCAGGAATCATTTACCCGATAGCGGATAGCCCTTGGGTTAGTCCGGTTCATTGTGTACCAAAGAAGGGGGGAATGACCGTTGTGCTTAATGAAAAGAATGAATTGGTTCCAACTAGAACAGTGACGGGTTGGAGGGTTTGCATCGATTATAGGAGGTTAAATGAGGCAACACGAAAAGATCATTTTCCATTGCCATTTATGGATCAAATGATAGAGAGGTTGGCGGAAAATGAATTCTACTGTTTTCTAGACGGTTTTTCGGGTTACTTTCAAATCCCAATAGATCCCGAGGACCAAGAAAAGACGACATTCACTTGTCCATTTGGGACTTTTGCATATAGGAGGATGCCATTCGGGCTTTGTAATGCACCGGGTACATTTCAGAGGTGCATGATGGCGATATTTCAGGACATGGTCGAGAATTCCATGGAGGTGTTTATGGACGATTTCTCGGTGTATGGGAATTCGTTTGATGGGTGTTTAAAGAATTTGGATCGTATGCTTGCACGGTGTGAAGAAACTAACTTGGTGTTGAATTGGGAAAAGTGCCATTTTATGGTAAAAGAGGGAATTGTTTTGGGGCATAAGATATCGAAAGTCGGGATTGAGGTTGATAGAGCTAAGATAGAAGTGATATCGAAGTTGCCACCACCAACTAATGAGAAGGCGGTTAGGAGCTTTTTGGGGCATGCGGGTTTTTATAGGAGATTCATTAAAGACTTTTCAAAAATCACTAGACCCATGACTAAATTGCTAGAGAAGGACACGAAGTTTGAGTTTTCTAAGGAGTGTGTAGAGGCATTTGAATTATTGAAGGAAAGATTGACGAATACACCGATTCTAGTTTCACCGAATTGGGATCTACCTTTCGAGTTGATGTGTGATGCTAGTAACTTTGCGGTGGGAGCGGTATTGGGTCAAAGGATTGAGAAACACTTTAGGCCGATTTATTTTGCAAGCAAGACATTAAACGAGGCTCAGCAAAACTATACCACTACCGAGAAGGAATTACTAGCCGTTGTTTTTGCATTCGATAAGTTTCGGTCTTATTTGGTATTGAGTAAAACGGTGGTGTTTACGGACCACTCGGCTTTGAAGTTTCTGTTCTCTAAGTTAGATGCGAAACCGAGACTAATTCGGTGGATTCTTTTGTTACAAGAGTTCGATGTTGAGATACAAGATAAAAGGGGAAGAGAAAATGTGGCGGCGGATCACTTGAGTAGGTTAGAGAACCCGGACCTTGGTGAATTAGGAGAAGGAGAAATACGAGATCAGTTTCCGGGAGAGCACTTGGCATTTGTTGGGCAAGTTAGTAGCGAAAATGTGCCATGGTTTGCGGATATAGCAAACTACTTGGTAGGAGGGATCATTAATCGGGACTTGAGCTATCAACAAAGAAGGAAGTTGTTTTCGGATGTCAAGTATTACTTTTGGGAAAAACCTTATTTATTCCGAATGTGTGCGGATGGAATGATTAGGAGATGTGTACACGGAAGCGAGACGAGACAAATTTTGGATGATTGCCATCACGGACCAACGGGAGGACATTATGGTCCATCGGTTACGGGAAAGAAGGTTTTCGACGCAGGTTTCTATTGGCCAACGATCTTCAAAGAGGCACAAACTTTGGTACGCACATGTGATTCGTGTCAACGGCAAGGAACCATAACGAGGAGGGATGAAATGCCGCAACAAGGCATTCAAGTGTGTGAAGTGTTCGACATTTGGGGAATAGATTTCATGGGACCATTCAAACCGTCGAATAGGAACATGTATATTTTGGTGGCGGTGGACTATGTGTCCAAATGGGTCGAAGCAAAAGCACTACCCACTAACAATTCTGCAGTTGTTATTGACTTTTTGAAAAGTTTATTTTGCAGGTTTGGGATGCCGAAAGCATTGATTAGCGACCGAGGAACTCATTTCGCAAATGCTAGTATGGAGAAGTTGCTTACGCGATATGGAGTGCAACATCGATTTTCGACTTCTTATCATCCCCAAACTAGTGGGCAAGTCGAGAACACCAACCGAGCTATAAAGAGGATTTTGGAGAAAACGGTGCATAATAATCCCGTACTTTGGTCAAGGAAATTGGATGATGCATTGTGGGCGTTCCGGACTGCCTTCAAAACACCAATCGGTACAACCCCTTTTCGCTTACTTTATGGTAAAAATTGTCATTTACCCATGCAGATTGAGCACAAAGCGTATTGGGCGTTAAAAGAATGTAGCACGGATTTATTGGAAAGCGGGGAGACAAGATTCCTCCAACTGCACGAGTTAGATGAACTGAGGTGGAATGCGTATGAAAACTCGAGTTTATACAAGGCGAGGACAAAGGCGATGCATGATCTAAAAATCCGGAGGAAGGAATTCAAAGAAGGAGACAAAGTCCTTTTGTTCCAGTCAAAATATAAGTTCAAAGCTCCCAAGTTAAAATCAAAATGGACGGGACCGTATGTGGTGAAACGGGTTTTCTCAACGGGATATTTGGAACTTATGAGAGATGATGGGGAATCGTTTATAGTAAACGGGCAACGAGTGAAAGTTTACAATGAGGAGGATGAAGAGAACGGAATGCATATGGAGGATGGGTTCCACCCGTTCTAGTTCTCGGCACAACGAGGAGTCAAGCTAGTGACTCGAGGAAAAAACGAGCACCTACGGATTAAACCCCGGTTTGTTGTATCACTTTTATTTTTATTTTTTTCTTTTATTTCGATTTTTCTTACTGTTTTATTTGTTTTAAGTAACTTAGGAATTAATTAGTTTAAGATTAGTTAAGTGTTTAAGTGATTTAGGAGTAAAAAAACGGAAAATATTGCTGTAACACTCGACTTGCGCCGCAAGACACGTGTCTTGCGCCGCAAGTCAATCTCAGTAGCGGAAAGAAAAATGGTGTTAAAAGTCTTGCGCCGCAAGAGGTGGCATTTGCGCCGCAAGTGGTTCAGCAGTTTAAAAAAAAAAAAAAAAAAAAAAAAAAAAAAAAAAAAAAAAAAAACTAATAAAAAATTTCTTTTTAAACAAAACCCTTAATACCGAAACAAACTTTACTTTTCTAAACATCCCCAGCGCCGCAAGAGACAGAAACACACACACATCACTTCGTAAAAATCGAAATCCACCTTTATTTTATCAAATCCAATCCATTTACTTCATGGGACGATCGGTATGTGTTATTCTTTCTCTTAATCTCTTAAATTAGTTCGAATAGGGTTGATTAACTTGAAATTGATTTGGGGGAAATTGGAGATTAGGGTTCTTTAGATTTTAATTCGTTAATTAGATAGGATTTTCCGTCATCTCATTTGGTTTAGTTTTAGTGATTTTAGGCTTTGATGTAGTTGAATCGGGTGTACAGTGTTGCTGCAGAATTTTACCCAGAAACCACCTGTCTTGCGCCGCAAGAGGGACTGCTTGCGGCGCAAGCCAGCTTCAGACCTGAACTATTATAAAAAAAAAAAAAAAAAAAAAAAAATTTTGTTTCGTTTCATTTTAGTCTAACAGTTTGTGCTGTTTGTTTTGTTTGTGTTGTTGTATTATTTTGTAGGGTAAACGCATCGCAGTGGAGGACCCGGAAGTCGAGGTATCATCCTCGACTCATCGAGTAGCACGATCCCACACTCCATCACCTGCATCCATGATGATGCGATCTGAAACTCACCCGTGGCTCAAATGGCCAGGATGTAGTGCAAATGAAAAAATCCGCTTAAATAACAATTTAGCAGCAATTCAAGATAAAGCACCGTGGCCGGCAAAATTTTTAGATTGGGGTATGATTAGAGACTTGGGGATCACGGAGGAATTGGATTCTTACCTCCTGACACGGTTCATACGAGAACTGAACGCTCAACCGTTTGAAATTGCAGTTTGGAAAAAAGGGTTTAGTGTGCAAGAGAGTAGTTATCGGGAATTGTGTTTGGAATTTTATTCAAGTTTGACGGTTGGTCGGGTACCCACCAAGGGTCAGGAAGTCTATGATGCTAAGATAATCAAGTTTCGTTTAGGGGGAAAAGATCACGAAGTCACTATCTCACAATTCGGGTTTTTGGCAGGGTTGTTTACTGAGGCGGAGTATGAGAACCGCTATCAGATGAGCGGATATGGGGTACATGGAAATTGGAGCTGGAATGATGTCCCAGAAGCTAAAGATGATATTTGGTATGCGTTATCCGGGTTAAGACCTCATTCTACCACCAATAAAGCGAAACACATCACAGATCCGTATCTGAAGTTAATTCAAAAAGCTATTTCCAATTCATTCTTTCAACGTTATCAGCATCAAGATAAAGTCTACGTCGAGGATCTTTGGCTGTTACATTTTTTCGCAAAACAGAACCCGGAACAATATGTGAACGCACCTTGGGCTTTGGTACAATACATGAAAGAGAAGGGGTCCGGGAGACAATCAGCGGGGCCCATGGTTTGTGGGCATTTTATTACACGTATTGCGAAAAATTTGGGAGTGCTAACGCAAGCGGGGCTTAAACAGTGTAGTCCCCCGGTGGTTCGGAAGATGGTAACAAGGAACGATTTGCTTCGGTATGAGATTGTGACACCACAGGGGGTGTTTGTTGGTAATATACATGAGGATGAGGATGAAGATGAGGAGGCAGATGACGAGGAGGATGAGGGTCCCATTCCACAGGGACCGACTTCGGGGGGTCACACATCGCCACCACTTGGCCCGTTTGACTTTAACCCCATGATGCATGAAATGTATAGGATTGGGCGCCGAGTGGACGAGACTCATGATGATGTTCTTCACCTTAGGTCGGAGGTTCATCAGATCAGGACAGAGGTCGATAGGACCCGGTCGGATTTGCACCAGTTCGGGGAGTACACACAGTATCACATGGAGCGATACCAGCCCATGTGGGAATATATGACCACTTCCCAGTACCATGTGCATCAGCCTGAGACAGCGAGTGGGTGGACTGAATACAACCCACCTCCCATGTGGCACCAACCCCCACCCAATGATGACGAGTGAAGGACGAGAAGAAGCCGCTTGTGGGGCTTATTTGTTTGTTGTTGAACTTTATGATGTTGAACTATTTATTTTTCAGTTGTGTCGGGTCATGTTTGAAACTATTTTACTTTCCGTTGCTTAGGATTTTTATAAATTATGCTAATGAACTTGTTTGTTTATGTGTTTGTACCTTACCAAGACTGGCATTAAGTTCAGCACGTGCGGAGTCGATTCAGCTATCATGCAACATCCTACGGAACTCGCACGGTTTTATCTTTCTTTCTTTATTTTATCTTTGTATTTTTAGTTTTATTTTTAATTTCCCTTAGGTTAGTTAGTTTTTATTTTGATGGAACACATTAGGGACAATGTGTTATTCAAGTATGGGGGGTGAGTCGGGAAATTAGTTAGTTTTACCCCTTATATCCATTACGTTATTTTAGTCCCATTTGAGTCTTTTAGAGTCTAAAAAAAAAAAAAAAAAAAAAAAAAAAAAAAAAAAAAACGCTTAAACGTAGTTAGGGAAAATGATAGGGGCTTGTATATTTAACTTTATTCCGGTACATTAACGTGAAATTGCTTAGGAACATCTTTAGTTAATAAAATACTTGTAAATAAGAGTTTAGGTTTTCTAATTTTAGTTCCTTAAGTTTCCCTGAAAAATCAAAAAAATAGATAATCACTGTACCCTTAGTACCGAGCCCTTTTAGTCCTTGCACCCTTTCGGGGGTAGTTGGGGAATCCTAGTATTACCTAAGCCCTTGGAGAATTAGAGGCGAAGAAAAAGGCCATAGGTCTTTCCCGTCAACAAATTTGAACTCATCCTCACTATAACGAAGACTCAAATCCCGTTATATTTGTTCACTTCAAAGAAAATATATAATAATAAATCTATAGTATTTGAAGTGAACGAAAGTGAGAGGCAAGCTAAAAGATGTAGACTAACCAAAAATTCTCAAAAGAAAAAAGTACTCAAATGAAGAAAATGCTTAGTAATATTTTAAGGGTTCCCCCGAAAGTAAGGCGTAAGGGGTCGGCTGTAATGGCTGATCGCTTCAACTACGGTTGGAGAGTGAGGACTAAGGTGTGATTATCTTGACATATCTAAACTAGGGGAAGAATTAGGAGTTAAAATTGTTAAATTGCGGTTCTTGTTTGCTTAAGTAATTTAGTAGCTTTAGATGTTTGTAGTCGGTTTTACGATCTAGCAATTTCACGCAAATCTTTATTTCTAACACCGGAATTTATTTAAATGTTTGAGCCCGTGATTCCTTAATTTTTCTTAAGTTGTATGTTTTGTAAAATGGTTAGTAGGTATGAGTCGGATTTGCTTAGGGACAAGCAAATGCTTAAGTATGGGGGGTTTGATATCGCTCATTTATACGAGTATTTCATAGCGATATTTGTTATGTTTTGTGTCCCAAACGTAATGGATAGACCCCGTATTGCTTATATTTTGTGTAAAGTGTGTTTTATAGGTTCTTAGTATGTTTGGAGTTAAAGGAGGCGAATTTGGACTAAAAGTGGCTAAGGAAAACAAGTCGGAAAGCAAAATTTGAAGTTGCCTTGGTTATTTTGACTACTTGCTCCACAACTGGTTATCAAGCAAGTTAAGTCCGCTACTGAAGTCAGCTTGCGCCGCAACACCTTCAGCTTGCGGCGCAAGCCAACAAGATACTGATCGAGGAATTTAATGCCTTGCGGCGCAAGACGTTTAGCTTGCGGCGCAAGAGGAGCTGCTGGCAGTTACGAATTTTTCTCTTTAATCCTAATTAAGGGGACAACCAAAGAGTTAGTGGGGGCATTACAAAGGAACGATTTTCTGGACCAAAAAGGACACAACAACACTCATATTATCAGTTCTTAATCATCATTTTAGCAAGGAGAAAGCAAGGAATTTTCACAATCGTTATTTCAATTTCTACTTTGTTAATTTGGAGATCATTGGAACCTATTTTCCAGTTTTTGGTATTGAATCTTTCATCAATTTTATTGCAATTCGAATTATGTCTTTTACATCTTTGATTGTGATTGTTACAATTATGCGTAGCTAATTTCTTTATACGTTTGCTTGGACTATGTGATGTTTATGTGATTAGGTTTTGGGTGTGAAAATCAATAGATGTGTAGAGGTTAATTGGGGATCCGTTTGGGTTGTTATTTTGATTATATTGTTGAAATTGTTTATACTTTTACTTGGTAAACTAAAAACGGGTATTCGAGAGGAATCCGTAATTTTTACTAAAATAAGAACGAATTAATCGACCGGTCTTTAGTTGATTATAAGTTAACGGTATTCGAGAGGAATCGTTAACAACAAGTTAAACAAGTAAGTAACAACACAAACGCTAATAAATAAATTAAGAGAGATCGGTTTATTTGTTAGTGAGCTATTCGAGAGGAAGCTTATAGATTAATTCTCACACATCGGCTTGGAACTTTATGCACAATTACTTGAGGTGTTAACTATATTCGAGAGGAATAGTTGCATGGTTAGGTAATTGGAGAAATCCGGTATTCGAGAGGAACTTAGGATTTTATATTAGAAGTTTTTCGACATTTTCACACCTAAGTAATAACACATATTCGTAAACGGTCCAAGCAAGCGTCTTTTAATCCATATTTAAAGTCAACAGTATTTTTAACGTTATTATAAGCAAGTCTTCTTAAGACCAAAACCACTTGTTACTTGTTACGTGTTTTATTAAGCTAATATTTTCAACTATAAATAGTCCCTGTGTTCGAACCCGATATTTACTAATACTATTTTACAACTGACAAGGGTACACTGCCCGTGTCGTAATCTAGTAAAGGTTTAATTTTCGGAAAACTAGATATTTCGCATCAAGGCTCGTTCTAGATAAACTAGAAATCTACATCTATCCTTATCTAAACATTGAATAAGGAAACTTTCCTTAATTAACAAAAGGAAATCTAATCTAATTATAACTCTATCTAATTAGATTCGATTCTTGTAAGATAAGTTTTAGTCTTCCGCGTATCTTGGCTTGACTTCCTCCTTATCTTGACTCTGACTTTGTCCGTAGTAACTCCATCTACCGTAGTAACATTTGTAATTAGTTGAACAGCCGCACCAACTTATTTTTGTGATCTTCCGTAGTAACTTCTTAATCTTCAAACTGATTGTTTAAGTTACTTTCATTCGTATGTTAGGTTTCATTGTTTATGGTTAAACTATATCAACTAAGTTATAACCCAACAATATTAGACACCAAGAGCTACTATATACAGGTTTTCCATAATCGAATAACATAATTTTTATTTTTCACATCTTTTTGTCTATGCTCGTGAACAGGTATTCACGAGTTTGTGTGATTTCCTTGATTTGGCCATATCTTTCTCGTACTGATACCGATGGAGGTAGAATCAATTTTGGAATGATATTAGACACCAAGAGCTACTATATACAGGTTTTCCATAATCAAATAACATAATTTTTATTTTTCACATCTTTTTGTCTATGCTCGTGAACAGGTATTCACGAGTTTGTGTGATTTCCTTGATTTGGCCATATTTTCTCGTACGGATACCGATGGAGGTAGAATCAATTTTGGAATGATATTAGACACCAAGAGCTACTATATACAGGTTTTCCATAATCAAATAACATAATTTTTATTTTTCACATCTTTTTGTCTATGCTCGTGAACAGGTATTCACGAGTTTGTGTGATTTCCTTGATTTGGCCATATTTTTCTCGTACGGATACCGATGGAGGTAGAATCAATTTTGGAATGATATTAGACACCAAGAGCTACTATATACAGGTTTTCCATAATCAAATAACATAATTTTTATTTTTCACATCTTTTTGTCTATGCTCGTGAACAGGTATTCACGAGTTTGTGTGATTTCCTTGATTTGGCCATATTTTTCTCGTACGGATACCGATGGAGGTAGAATCAATTTTGGAATGATATTAGACACCAAGAGCTACTATATACAGGTTTTCCATAATCGAATAACATAATTTTTTATTTTTCACAACTTTTTGTCTATGCTCGTGAACAGGTATTCACGAGTTTGTGTGATTTCCTTGATTTGGCCATATCTTTCTCGTACTGATACCGATGGAGGTAGAATCAATTTTGGAATGATATTAGACACCAAGAGCTACTATATACAGGTTTTCCATAATCAAATAACATAATTTTTATTTTTCACATCTTTTTGTCTATGCTCGTGAACAGGTATTCACGAGTTTGTGTGATTTCCTTGATTTGGCCATATTTTTCTCGTACGGATACCGATGGAGGTAGAATCAATTTGGAATGATATTAGACACCAAGAGCTACTATATACAGGTTTTCCATAATCGAATAACATAATTTTTATTTTTCACATCTTTTTGTCTATGCTCGTGAACAGGTATTCACGAGTTTGTGTGATTTCCTTGATTTGGCCATATCTTTCTCGTACTGATACCGATGGAGGTAGAATCAATTTTGGAATGATATTAGACACCAAGAGCTACTATATACAGGTTTTCCATAATCGAATAACATAATTTTTATTTTTCACAACTTTTTGTCTATGCTCGTGAACAGGTATTCACGAGTTTGTGTGATTTCCTTGATTTGGCCATATCTTTCTCGTACTGATACCGATGGAGGTAGAATCAATTTTGGAATGATATTAGACACCAAGAGCTACTATATACAGGTTTTCCATAATCAAATAACATAATTTTTATTTTTCACATCTTTTTGTCTATGCTCGTGAACAGGTATTAACGAGTTTGTGTGATTTCCTTGATTTGGCCATATTTTCTCGTACTGATACCGATGGAGGTAGAATCAATTTTGGAATGATATTAGACACCAAGAGCTACTATATACAGGTTTTCCATAATCAAATAACATAATTTTTATTTTTCACATCTTTTTGTCTATGCTCGTGAACAGGTATTCACGAGTTTGTGTGATTTCCTTGATTTGGCCATATTTTTCTCGTACTGATACCGATGGAGGTAGAATCAATTTTGGAATGATATTAGACACCAAGAGCTACTATATACAGGTTTTCCATAATCGAATAACATAATTTTTATTTTTCACAACTTTTTGTCTATGCTCGTGAACAGGTATTCACGAGTTTGTGTGATTTCCTTGATTTGGCCATATCTTTCTCGTACTGATACCGATGGAGGTAGAATCAATTTTGGAATGATATTAGACACCAAGAGCTACTATATACAGGTTTTCCATAATCAAATAACATAATTTTTATTTTTCACATCTTTTTGTCTATGCTCGTGAACAGGTATTAACGAGTTTGTGTGATTTCCTTGATTTGGCCATATTTTTCTCGTACGGATACCGATGGAGGTAGAATCAATTTTGGAATGATATTAGACACCAAGAGCTACTATATACAGGTTTTCCATAATCGAATAACATAATTTTTATTTTTCACAACTTTTTGTCTATGCTCGTGAACAGGTATTCACGAGTTTGTGTGATTTCCTTGATTTGGCCATATCTTTCTCGTACTGATACCGATGGAGGTAGAATCAATTTTGGAATGATATTAGACACCAAGAGCTACTATATACAGGTTTTCCATAATCAAATAACATAATTTTTATTTTTCACATCTTTTTGTCTATGCTCGTGAACAGGTATAAACGAGTTTGTGTGATTTCCTTGATTTGGCCATATTTTCTCGTACGGATACCGATGGAGGTAGAATCAATTTTGGAATGATATTAGACACCAAGAGCTACTATATACAGGTTTTCCATAATCAAATAACATAATTTTTATTTTTCACATCTTTTTGTCTATGCTCGTGAACAGGTATTCACGAGTTTGTGTGATTTCCTTGATTTGGCCATATTTTTCTCGTACTGATACCGATGGAGGTAGAATCAATTTTGGAATGATATTAGACACCAAGAGCTACTATATACAGGTTTTCCATAATCGAATAACATAATTTTTTTTTTTCACAACTTTTTGTCTATGCTCGTGAACAGGTATTCACGAGTTTGTGTGATTTCCTTGATTTGGCCATATCTTTCTCGTACTGATACCGATGGAGGTAGAATCAATTTTGGAATGATATTAGACACCAAGAGCTACTATATACAGGTTTTCCATAATCAAATAACATAATTTTTATTTTTCACATCTTTTTGTCTATGCTCGTGAACAGGTATTAACGAGTTTGTGTGATTTCCTTGATTTGGCCATATTTTTCTCGTACGGATACCGATGGAGGTAGAATCAATTTTGGAATGATATTAGACACCAAGAGCTACTATATACAGGTTTTCCATAATCGAATAACATAATTTTTATTTTTCACAACTTTTTGTCTATGCTCGTGAACAGGTATTCACGAGTTTGTGTGATTTCCTTGATTTGGCCATATCTTTCTCGTACTGATACCGATGGAGGTAGAATCAATTTTGGAATGATATTAGACACCAAGAGCTACTATATACAGGTTTTCCATAATCAAATAACATAATTTTTATTTTTCACATCTTTTTGTCTATGCTCGTGAACAGGTATTCACGAGTTTGTGTGATTTCCTTGATTTGGCCATATTTTTCTCGTACGGATACCGATGGAGGTAGAATCAATTTTGGAATGATATTAGACACCAAGAGCTACTATATACAGGTTTTCCATAATCAAATAACATAATTTTTATTTTTCACAACTTTTTGTCTATGCTCGTGAACAGGTATTCACGAGTTTGTGTGATTTCCTTGATTTGGCCATATTTTCTCGTACGGATACCGATGGAGGTAGAATCAATTTTGGAATGATATTAGACACCAAGAGCTACTATATACAGGTTTTCCATAATCAAATAACATAATTTTTATTTTTCACATCTTTTTGTCTATGCTCGTGAACAGGTATTAACGAGTTTGTGTGATTTCCTTGATTTGGCCATATTTTTCTCGTACTGATACCGATGGAGGTAGAATCAATTTTGGAATGATATTAGACACCAAGAGCTACTATATACAGGTTTTCCATAATCGAATAACATAATTTTTTATTTTTCACAACTTTTTGTCTATGCTCGTGAACAGGTATTCACGAGTTTGTGTGATTTCCTTGATTTGGCCATATCTTTCTCGTACTGATACCGATGGAGGTAGAATCAATTTTGGAATGATATTAGACACCAAGAGCTACTATATACAGGTTTTCCATAATCAAATAACATAATTTTTATTTTTCACATCTTTTTGTCTATGCTCGTGAACAGGTATTCACGAGTTTGTGTGATTTCCTTGATTTGGCCATATCTTCTCGTACTGATACCGATGGAGGTAGAATCAATTTTGGAATGATATTAGACACCAAGAGCTACTATATACAGGTTTTCCATAATCGAATAACATAATTTTTTATTTTTCACAACTTTTTGTCTATGCTCGTGAACAGGTATTCACGAGTTTGTGTGATTTCCTTGATTTGGCCATATCTTTCTCGTACTGATACCGATGGAGGTAGAATCAATTTTGGAATGATATTAGACACCAAGAGCTACTATATACAGGTTTTCCATAATCAAATAACATAATTTTTATTTTTCACATCTTTTTGTCTATGCTCGTGAACAGGTATTAACGAGTTTGTGTGATTTCCTTGATTTGGCCATATTTTCTCGTACGGATACCGATGGAGGTAGAATCAATTTTGGAATGATATTAGACACCAAGAGCTACTATATACAGGTTTTCCATAATCGAATAACATAATTTTTTATTTTTCACAACTTTTTGTCTATGCTCGTGAACAGGTATTCACGAGTTTGTGTGATTTCCTTGATTTGGCCATATCTTTCTCGTACTGATACCGATGGAGGTAGAATCAATTTTGGAATGATATTAGACACCAAGAGCTACTATATACAGGTTTTCCATAATCAAATAACATAATTTTTATTTTTCACATCTTTTTGTCTATGCTCGTGAACAGGTATAAACGAGTTTGTGTGATTTCCTTGATTTGGCCATATTTTTCTCGTACGGATACCGATGGAGGTAGAATCAATTTGGGAATGATATTAGACACCAAGAGCTACTATATACAGGTTTTCCATAATCGAATAACATAATTTTTATTTTTCACATCTTTTTGTCTATGCTCGTGAACAGGTATTCACGAGTTTGTGTGATTTCCTTGATTTGGCCATATCTTTCTCGTACTGATACCGATGGAGGTAGAATCAATTTTGGAATGATATTAGACACCAAGAGCTACTATATACAGGTTTTCCATAATCAAATAACATAATTTTTATTTTTCACATCTTTTTGTCTATGCTCGTGAACAGGTATAAAAAGTTTGTGTGATTTCCTTGATTTGGCCATATTTTTCTCGTACGGATACCGATGGAGGTAGAATCAATTTTGGAATGATATTAGACACCAAGAGCTACTATATACAGGTTTTCCATAATCAAATAACATAATTTTTATTTTTCACATCTTTTTGTCTATGCTCGTGAACAGGTATTCACGAGTTTGTGTGATTTCCTTGATTTGGCCATATTTTTCTCGTACTGATACCGATGGAGGTAGAATCAATTTTGGAATGATATTAGACACCAAGAGCTACTATATACAGGTTTTCCATAATCGAATAACATAATTTTTATTTTTCACAACTTTTTGTCTATGCTCGTGAACAGGTATTCACGAGTTTGTGTGATTTCCTTGATTTGGCCATATCTTTCTCGTACTGATACCGATGGAGGTAGAATCAATTTTGGAATGAATATAGACACCAAGAGCTACTATATACAGGTTTTCCATAATCAAATAACATAATTTTTATTTTTCACATCTTTTTGTCTATGCTCGTGAACAGGTATAAACGGGTTTGTGTGATTTCCTTGATTTGGCCATATTTTTCTCGTACGGATACCGATGGAGGTAGAATCAATTTTGGAATGATATAGACACCAAGAGCTACTATATACAGGTTTTCCATAATCGAATAACATAATTTTTTCTTTTTTCACAACTTTTTGTCTATGCTCGTGAACAGGTATTCACGAGTTTGTGTGATTTCCTTGATTTGGCTATATTTTTCTCGTACTGATAACGATGGAGGTAGAATCAATTTTGTAATGATAATTAGACACCAAGAGCTACTATATATTCTCGTACGGATACGATGGAGGTAGAATTCAATTTGGGATGATATTAGACACCATGAGCTACTATATACAGGTTTTCCATATTCAATAACATAATTTTTTATTTTTCACATCTTTTGTCTATGCTCGTGAACAAGTATTCACGAGTTTGGGTGATTTCCTTGATTTGGCCATATCTTTCTCGTACTGATACCGATGGAGGTAGAATCAATTTGGGAATGATATTAGACACCAAGAGCTACTATATACAGGTTTTCCAGAATCGAATAACATAATTTTTTTTATTTTCACATCTTTTTGTCTATGCTCGTGAACAGTATTCACGAGTTTGTGTGATTTCCTTGATTTGGCCCATATTTTTCTCGTACGATACCGATGAGGTAGAATCAATTTTGGAATGATATTAGACACCAAGAGCTACTATATACAGGTTTTCCATAATCAAATAACATAATTTTTATTTTTCACATCTTTTTGTCTATGCTCGTGAACAGGTATTCACGAGTTTGTGTGATTTCCTTGATTTGGCCATATCTTTCTCGTACTGATACCGATGGAGGTAGAATCAATTTTGGAATGATATTAGACACCAAGAGCTACTATATACAGGTTTTCCATAATCAAATAACATAATTTTTATTTTTCACATCTTTTTGTCTATGCTCGTGAACAGGTATTCACGAGTTTGTGTGATTTCCTTGATTTGGCCATATCTTTCTCGTACTGATACCGATGGAGGTAGAATCAATTTTGGAATGATATTAGACACCAAGAGCTACTATATACAGGTTTTCCATAATCAAATAACATAATTTTTATTTTTCACATCTTTTTGTCTATGCTCGTGAACAGGTATTCACGAGTTTGTGTGATTTCCTTGATTTGGCCATATTTTTCTCGTACGGATACCGATGGAGGTAGAATCAATTTTGGAATGATATTAGACACCAAGAGCTACTATATACAGGTTTTCCATAATCGAATAACATAATTTTTATTTTTCACAACTTTTTGTCTATGCTCGTGAACAGGTATTCACGAGTTTGTGTGATTTCCTTGATTTGGCCATATCTTTCTCGTACTGATACCGATGGAGGTAGAATCAATTTTGGAATGATATTAGACACCAAGAGCTACTATATACAGGTTTTCCATAATCAAATAACATAATTTTTATTTTTCACATCTTTTTGTCTATGCTCGTGAACAGGTATTCACGAGTTTGTGTGATTTCCTTGATTTGGCCATATCTTTCTCGTACGGATACCGATGGAGGTAGAATCAATTTGGAATGATATTAGACACCAAGAGCTACTATATACAGGTTTTCCATAATCAAATAACATAATTTTTATTTTTCACATCTTTTTGTCTATGCTCGTGAACAGGTATTCACGAGTTTGTGTGATTTCCTTGATTTGGCCATATTTTTCTCGTACGGATACCGATGGAGGTAGAATCAATTTTGGAATGATATTAGACACCAAGAGCTACTATATACAGGTTTTCCATAATCGAATAACATAATTTTTATTTTTCACATCTTTTTGTCTATGCTCGTGAACAGGTATTCACGAGTTTGTGTGATTTCCTTGATTTGGCCATATTTTTTCTCGTACTGATACCGATGGAGGTAGAATCAATTTTGGAATGATATTAGACACCAAGAGCTACTATATACAGGTTTTCCATAATCAAATAACATAATTTTTATTTTTCACATCTTTTTGTCTATGCTCGTGAACAGGTATAAAGGAGTTTGTGTGATTTCCTTGATTTGGCCATATTTTTTCGTACGGATACCGATGGAGGTAGAATCAATTTTGGAATGATATTAGACACCAAGAGCTACTATATACAGGTTTTCCATAATCGAATAACATAATTTTTTATTTTTCACATCTTTTTGTCTATGCTCGTGAACAGGTATTCACGAGTTTGTGTGATTTCCTTGATTTGGCCATATCTTTCTCGTACGGATACCGATGGAGGTAGAATCAATTTTGGAATGATATTAGACACCAAGAGCTACTATATACAGGTTTTCCATAATCAAATAACATAATTTTTATTTTTCACATCTTTTTGTCTATGCTCGTGAACAGGTATTCACGAGTTTGTGTGATTTCCTTGATTTGGCCATATTTTTCTCGTACGGATACCGATGGAGGTAGAATCAATTTTGGAATGATATTAGACACCAAGAGCTACTATATACAGGTTTTCCATAATCAAATAACATAATTTTTATTTTTCACATCTTTTTGTCTATGCTCGTGAACAGGTATTCACGAGTTTGTGTGATTTCCTTGATTTGGCCATATTTTTCTCGTACTGATACCGATGGAGGTAGAATCAATTTTGGAATGATATTAGACACCAAGAGCTACTATATACAGGTTTTCCATAATCAAATAACATAATTTTTATTTTTCACATCTTTTTGTCTATGCTCGTGAACAGGTATTCACGAGTTTGTGTGATTTCCTTGATTTGGCCATATTTTTCTCGTACGGATACCGATGGAGGTAGAATCAATTTTGGAATGATATTAGACACCAAGAGCTACTATATACAGGTTTTCCATAATCAAATAACATAATTTTTATTTTTCACATCTTTTTGTCTATGCTCGTGAACAGGTATTCACGAGTTTGTGTGATTTCCTTGATTTGGCCATATCTTTCTCGTACGGATACCGATGGAGGTAGAATCAATTTTGGAATGATATTAGACACCAAGAGCTACTATATACAGGTTTTCCATAATCGAATAACATAATTTTTTATTTTTCACAACTTTTTGTCTATGCTCGTGAACAGGTATTCACGAGTTTGTGTGATTTCCTTGATTTGGCCATATCTTTCTCGTACGGATACCGATGGAGGTAGAATCAATTTTGGAATGATATTAGACACCAAGAGCTACTATATACAGGTTTTCCATAATCAAATAACATAATTTTTATTTTTCACATCTTTTTGTCTATGCTCGTGAACAGGTATTCACGAGTTTGTGTGATTTCCTTGATTTGGCCATATTTTTCTCGTACGGATACCGATGGAGGTAGAATCAATTTTGGAATGATATTAGACACCAAGAGCTACTATATACAGGTTTTCCATAATCGAATAACATAATTTTTATTTTTCACAACTTTTTGTCTATGCTCGTGAACAGGTATTCACGAGTTTGTGTGATTTCCTTGATTTGGCCATATCTTTCTCGTACGGATACCGATGGAGGTAGAATCAATTTGGAATGATATTAGACACCAAGAGCTACTATATACAGGTTTTCCATAATCAAATAACATAATTTTTATTTTTCACATCTTTTTGTCTATGCTCGTGAACAGGTATTCACGAGTTTGTGTGATTTCCTTGATTTGGCCATATTTTTCTCGTACGGATACCGATGGAGGTAGAATCAATTTGGAATGATATTAGACACCAAGAGCTACTATATACAGGTTTTCCATAATCGAATAACATAATTTTTTTTTTTCACAACTTTTTGTCTATGCTCGTGAACAGGTATTCACGAGTTTGTGTGATTTCCTTGATTTGGCCATATCTTTCTCGTACTGATACCGATGGAGGTAGAATCAATTTTGGAATGATATTAGACACCAAGAGCTACTATATACAGGTTTTCCATAATCAAATAACATAATTTTTATTTTTCACATCTTTTTGTCTATGCTCGTGAACAGGTATTAACGAGTTTGTGTGATTTCCTTGATTTGGCCATATTTTTCTCGTACGGATACCGATGGAGGTAGAATCAATTTTGGAATGATATTAGACACCAAGAGCTACTATATACAGGTTTTCCATAATCAAATAACATAATTTTTATTTTTCACATCTTTTTGTCTATGCTCGTGAACAGGTATTCACGAGTTTGTGTGATTTCCTTGATTTGGCCATATCTTTCTCGTACGGATACCGATGGAGGTAGAATCAATTTTGGAATGATATTAGACACCAAGAGCTACTATATACAGGTTTTCCATAATCAAATAACATAATTTTTATTTTTCACATCTTTTTGTCTATGCTCGTGAACAGGTATTCACGAGTTTGTGTGATTTCCTTGATTTGGCCATATTTTTCTCGTACGGATACCGATGGAGGTAGAATCAATTTGGAATGATATTAGACACCAAGAGCTACTATATACAGGTTTTCCATAATCAAATAACATAATTTTTATTTTTCACATCTTTTTGTCTATGCTCGTGAACAGGTATTCACGAGTTTGTGTGATTTCCTTGATTTGGCCATATCTTTCTCGTACGGATACCGATGGAGGTAGAATCAATTTTGGAATGATATTAGACACCAAGAGCTACTATATACAGGTTTTCCATAATCAAATAACATAATTTTTATTTTTCACATCTTTTTGTCTATGCTCGTGAACAGGTATTCACGAGTTTGTGTGATTTCCTTGATTTGGCCATATTTTTCTCGTACTGATACCGATGGAGGTAGAATCAATTTGGGAATGAATATAGACACCAAGAGCTACTATATACAGGTTTTCCATAATCGAATAACATAATTTTTATTTTTCACATCTTTTTGTCTATGCTCGTGAACAGGTATTCACGAGTTTGTGTGATTTCTTTGATTTGGCCATATCTTTCTCGTACTGATACCGATGGAGGTAGAATCAATTTTTTGAATGATATTAGACACCAAGAGCTACTATATACAGGTTTTCCAAAATCGAAATAACATAGTTTTTATTTTTTCACATCTTTTTGTCTATGCTCGTGAACAGGTATTCACGAGTTTGTGTGATTTCCTTGATTTGGCCATATATTTCTCGTACGGATACCGATGGAGGTAGAATCAATTAATGATATAGACACCAAGAGCTACTATATACAGGTTTTCCATAATCAAATAACATAATTTTTATTTTTCACATCTTTTTGTCTATGCTCGTGAACAGGTATAAAAAGTTTGTGTGATTTCCTTGATTTGGCCATATTTTTCTCGTACGGATACCGATGGAGGTAGAATCAATTTTGGAATGATATTAGACACCAAGAGCTACTATATACAGGTTTTCCATAATCGAATAACATAGTTTTTTATTTTTTCAACTTTTTGTCTATGCTCGTGAACAGGTATTCACGAGTTTGTGTGATTTCCTTGATTTGGCCATATCTTTCTCGTACTGATACCGATGGAGGTAGAATCAATTTTGGAATGATATTAGACACCAAGAGCTACTATATACAGGTTTTCCATAATCAAATAACATAATTTTTATTTTTCACATCTTTTTGTCTATGCTCGTGAACAGGTATTAACGAGTTTGTGTGATTTCCTTGATTTGGCCATATTTTTCTCGTACGGATACCGATGGAGGTAGAATCAATTTTGGAATGATATTAGACACCAAGAGCTACTATATACAGGTTTTCCATAATCGAATAACATAATTTTTATTTTTCACATCTTTTTGTCTATGCTCGTGAACAGGTATTCACGAGTTTGTGTGATTTCCTTGATTTGGCCATATTTTTCTCGTACGGATACCGATGGAGGTAGAATCAATTTTGGAATGATATTAGACACCAAGAGCTACTATATACAGGTTTTCCATAATCGAATAACATAATTTTTTATTTTTCACAACTTTTTGTCTATGCTCGTGAACAGGTATTCACGAGTTTGTGTGATTTCCTTGATTTGGCCATATCTTTCTCGTACTGATACCGATGGAGGTAGAATCAATTTTGGAATGATATTAGACACCAAGAGCTACTATATACAGGTTTTCCATAATCAAATAACATAATTTTTATTTTTCACATCTTTTTGTCTATGCTCGTGAACAGGTATAACGA
>CAJVGC010000513.1:0-44261 GCA_910822075.1 Senecio squalidus | reverse complement strand
GGTGTGCGGTCCAGTGTGGGTTCGGGGTATGGTGGGGTATCCCTGGGGGATACTAGTCCGTGATATTTGGTGGCGGAGTTTCCTTCTCTTGTTCTCCCTTCGTTGGAAGAGAGCAGGAGAGGGAGGTAAGGGGTTAGTTCCAAGGTCCTCGTCCTCGTTCTGCTTAGCAGCATAATTATGACAATGTCGGGAGAGGTGTCCGCACGAGTAGCACGATGGGCAGTCCCCAATGTGATGCCGGTAGCACTTACCGCACTTAGGGTGCGGTCCAGCATACTCTCGGCGTCTGATGGCGGGCTTCTTGTCGTGGTCGTCCCTTATGGGTTGGTGACTAGCCCTACGCTTCTCACTTTTCCTTTGAGTGACGGGGGCTGGAGGAGAAGGGAGGTTGTTGTCATGATTGATCTCCGAACAAAAGGTGTCGGGGTTATCGCCTCTGAAGATCATGTCGCTCACTCCGACGATTACCTGGGCGATCAAGTCAGGTATTGCTACGTTCATCTGGGCAATGACTTGCTCGGCGAGGTCACTAGCACTCAAGTGCGGGGGTGCCATGATTCTGCAATAGAAAGAATTTAGGTTGGGTTTAGGACGTGTGGATGAGATATGATAAGAATTACGATTTAAGTGTCCATAGATAGTCATGGCACGAGGTCAACATGAATGATCAAGTAGTACACGCAAGATTATGATTTAGGAGATAGAATCATAGTGTTCGCAACAAGTACAAAGTTCACAAGACACGATAAACCAAATGATAAAAGGTAGAATTTTCATTAATGATAAGAAGTTTCGGTACACATGACAAATTCAGTGAGAGAAACATACAAGTACAATACATAGAGGAATAATAAGTAGTGGCTTAAGTCGTGTACAATGGGAAAATCACGACTTAAGCCGGTACAGTACAGTAAAAGGGAAACATGTCTAATAACGCTCTTCCAAGAACATCATGGCGGCGAGAGCTGCGACAAGTGCTCCCATGACTATGCAGGCTCTGACGAGGCACTGGACGGTCCGGGCGGTGGCCTGAGCTGGCAGTATGATCCGCCGGGACTGCTGCGCTAGCTCGTTTGCAGCGTCGGAGACTTCAAATAGAAGAAGGCCCTGCTCCTGGGCTTCCTCGGCAAGTCCACGGACTTGGCGGTGCAAGTTGAGGAAGGCGTCCGGAGGAAGAGGCTGGTGAGTAGGTGGCATCATGGGTCGGGAGGGTCCGGACTCCTGCGCACGTCGTCTTTCCTCAATGAACTGACGATCCCATGCGTAACGCTCCGATATTGGAGTGCGAAAGGCGGGATCGTAGGGGTCCGAGAAAGACTGGGGAGGCGCGGGTCGGAATGGGCCCGACGGCGGATGCATAGGTGCTCCAACATTTGGTCCTCGGGGCTGTGGTGCTGCAACGGGCACCAACCTAGGAGGTGGAAGTACCGTCCTTGGGCTGGACCCATTACTGCTACTGATGGTCTGGGACGTGTCTTCCGTTGGATCAGTCGTCTGGTGACGCTGACTTTCGGATGCGGTGTGGCCCTCAGAGGGTTCGTGAGAGAGGGAGGCGGCTCGGGGAAGTGATCGTGTCTGGGATCGAGAGTTCGAGGACTGAGACATGGCGTATCTGCGAATAGAGAGTTACATAAGTACGGGGAAACTAAGAATAGGAAAAACGTAAGTAAAATGCATGCACGGGTCAATCATGTGAGTGTTGGGAATTGACAAGACCGGGAATTTATGGACTCAAAAACCGGTTAACGATAGCCTTTCATTTTCCGTTCTTGCATAATTCATTTTGAACTACGGGTGGTTGATCAAGTCACGCATAGTTGAAAAGGTTAATCATGCAATTGCGGAAAATAACATACTAAAGTTTGAACCCGAAAATGACGTTTTCTGAAAAACCTTGGTTATAGTTTTGGTTTCGAAAACTTTTTGAAAGATTTTAAAACCGTTTTCACGATAACCCGTGCTCTGATACCAAGTCTGTCACACCCCGCTAAAGCGGAAACACGAAATGTGAAGAGCAAAGAATCATTTCACGGGTTACACTAAAAATAACGGTTCGAGTCATTAAGATTTAAATTGAAAAGTACAAGTCAAAGATACAACCAAGATTCAATATAAGACCATAGTACATAACAAAAGTGTTTTTAAATAAAATTCCCAAAATAAGGTCTTCTTCCCAAAATACACTTCACATAATGGACTTGACCCGCCCGAGCAATGCACTTCATAACTTACGCTTAGTTCCTGAAACATGAGATAAAGTGTCAACTACGAAAACGTAGTGAGTGAGTTACAGTTTATGAATTGAAGAAAAGTTCAATTTAAGAGTTCAAGGTCAAAGAATTTCAAGATAAGATTAGATACTTAAAATTCGAGAGTAACTTAATTAAATTTAAGTGCTTAAAATTCAAGAATAACCTAATTTCAAGACAATCTCAAGTACTTTTGGGATAAATTTAAGTAAGTTTAAAATAAGTTCAAGTACGTCCAAAACAATTTCAAGTACGACCAAAGTAAGTCTAAGTCAAATACAAAGTCAAATAGTGTAGCGAGCAAAAGGGTCATAGTCATTACCTCAGCGGTGGATTAATCCACATGTGCAAGACAGTAAGTAAGTATATGCGTAATATAGACCTATGATCCTCGAGTTGTACCAACCACTAAGCTTAATATAAGTAAGATTTAGTCTACACACCAATCCGATTCTAGTCAAGTACCTGCCCACTAGTCAAGTCTACAGTCAGAGTCCGCGAGGACTTAGCAATATGTACCTTGGTCGCTACCCATTGGTAAGGAGTGACCGCTCCTAAGTATCGATACCCATAATATATGCTAACGGCTTGTGTTAATAGTGTGTATAGTCTTCCAAGTAAATTGTGGGACTTTTAGTCGAACATTTTAAAAAGTATTTTAGTCTGCACTTACGACGTTATATTTTCACCTAGGGTTTAGTACTTAGATACAATCAAGCTATCAATGTCTACTCAAGTATCCAAAGAGGCAAACCTAGGGAGTCTAAGATAAGCCAATCCGAACAGTTGATGTTGTTACACATATTAGTCCAAATAGTCGTCCAAATAGTTCGTACAAAAATAGTCTAAAAGTAGTCTAAATAGTTCGTACAAAAATGTTTCCTTTATTTCAAAAGTTTCCATAAGTAGAAAGTCGTCCAATTAGTTTATAAGTACAAAAGTCAAAGTTTAATAGTCAAAAGTCAAAGTTTAATAAGTCGAAAGTCAAAATAGTCCAAATAAGTTTCAAAGTCAAACTAGTTCAAATAGTTCGAGAGTCAAAATAGTTTATAGGTCAAAAAGTCAAATTAGTCCGATAAGTACCAAAAGTCAAAATAGTCGTATAATTTCAAATAGTCAAAATAGTTTGATAAGCAATTTCACATAATGCCATAGTCCAAAAACAATTTTGATCTCATGTTTCCCCCAAAAAGCATATTTAAATGTAAAAGTAAGGAGGGGTGTAACTCACGGTTTGCGAAGAGAGTGAACTCGGAATCGGTCGGAGAACGGAGCCGGGAATCACGGAATGCCTAAGAATACCAAGATTGTCTAAAAGTTAATGTCTTATTAGGTCCTTTATATAAGATTAGGTAACTTTTATTTATGATTATGTAATGAAGTCGAATTGTCTCAAAATTGGTCCGAAGCGGTTAACGTTTATTTTTAGTTTGAAAGTTCAAAGTTAAAGTTATTGATATGATAACCATGTTTAGGTTACTGTAATGGTTTAGATTTTCTAGTGAAATTTGGGCAGCGCTTCTGCGCCCAAATTTCATGTCCAAAACCTACAACCATTTCCGCTCACAAAACATGCATATACACACAACAACTTCAAAATAAGTCAAATAAGTCCAACACAAGTCATCATTATTATTAGTTTTACTCATCTCAGTCTTATAATAATATTTGTAAAAGTACAGAATGTGTGTACAAGTTTAAAACGGACAAACGACGATTTTTCGGGAGAACAGCAGCTCGGTGCTGCGCACCTAGCTGCTGTCTTCTTCCCATTTTTTTTTTCTTGCTAAAAACGTTATGTGACTCAAAGATTTTGACATGCAACCAGTAGATAACTTATAAAACATCCTTTTTATGGTTTCTAAACAACTTTTATCCACAAAAACATAGATATAAGTTTCATCTAGATAAAAATCGTTTTTGTAGAGAAAGTGATATAAATCTTTATAAAAACTCATTTTTATTGTTTAGATCTAACATGCAATTAGTAAAAACAGTAAATAAAGATAGGGGAAAGGTTTCTACCGAAGGAAATTGAATGAATGATGATTTTGGTCGGATTTGTGCTTCAAAATCTTTACAAACTTGGTCCTTTTTCGAAATAAATGGCACCTCCTTGCTCCTCTAGGTGATTCAAACGTTTTCTATGGGTTGAAATGATGTTTTGATGGTGTAAACTTTCTGGAAATGAAGAACACTAGAGAGGTTTTGTGACAACCGTCTTATTTCGAGTGAAAATCGCATTCTCTATCTTTGAGTTAAATTCGAATTGATCTCATCTTTACTTGTCTCATAAACTCGAGTGTGTAGAATCGAAATCGGAATCCCAAAATGAATCCTAATACCAAGAAAATACTTAGTGAACTTGTCTAAGTTCCTATTTTAATGAACGGAAACTTTTAAACAAACGAAACACTTAACATTGGAACGAACGAAAAACGAAAAAGGCAAAAAGTCTGCCACTCCAGCCGCGCCGCGGTCAGGCCACCGCGCCGCGGTGGAGTGCGCAGACAGCCACTTTTTGTTAACTTTACAACTTAACCAAACGGGCCATATCTTTAATAAACGATTTGTACTAATTTCTTAAGGCCCAAAGCCCCTAAAAATGTCCAGTGACTTTCTCTTGAGTCACATAAAAACACAACACAAACTCTTGCCACACACACACACACAAATCAAACACTTTTGCACTCTCTCTCTCTTTCACTTGAAGTCACAAACAAACACCACTCAACCTCTTCATTTGCAGTAACTAATACCTCAAAAACTCAGTAATTTCAACCACCCAAACACACCAAAATCGTCCATAAGTGAAGAAGAAGAAAGGAGTTGCATTATTTGGGTTCAAAGTCCATTTTTACAAGCTTTTTGGGTTAAAAATCACTAAGGGTTGCTTCAATCATCTTCAAACCACAATCCACTCGGTAAAAACCCTTTTAATCTTCTGTCTTTACAACATACACTCATTGCATGCATCATCCATCATCTAAAAATGAATTTGTATGAAGATTTCGGGTCATTTATGAACAAAAACGGGTTTTTACAAATTGCATGGTTAGATCCTTAAATTTGTAGTTAAAAACACTAAATAAACTATTATACATCAATAATCTAAGCTTATATCTGGTTGCATGTCAAAATCTAACTTAAAAACATCAAATTTCTTCAAAAACGAGCTTGACCACGAAACTGTCACCACGACCGCGGCGCAGTCGCTTAACCGCGGCGTGGTCAGGGTAAAAATCCCGAAATTTTGACCAAAGATGTAAAATGTAAAATGTAGCTTACTGTCAAAAAATTGGGAACCTAACTCCTGTTTTTCGATTTATTATGAATTTTACAGTATTTAATCTGATTTAATCTTGAATTTCGAGAAAACATACCAAACGAATTTATCAGCTTACAAAAATTTGACATAGTCTAGAATCTATCAAAATATGATTTTACAGATTTTACTGGAATTTTTGGAATTAATCTACTATTATTTACTGTTTTTACGGTTAAAACGCGGTAAAAACGTAAACGACTCTAACTTCTTCAAAAACTGTCGGATTGAGACGAATCCAGTTCCTATGACTTCGTATTCCAGAATGCGATTTTTATGTTATTTTTATAAAATATTACAACATAGAATCTGACAGTTTCATATTCGGTATAATTTAGGTTCACGCGATTCCGATTCCTATTCCGGTCACTCCACGCACACTCCTAGTACCATTCTCTCGCTTTAGCGTAAGTCCTTGTGATTCATTAGATTCATTTCACATATTCGAGTTCAGTTGTAAAGCGGGAAAGTGATTTGTTATTTTGGACATCCTTTATTTAGCGCGGAAGCTCTGCCGGATTTTAGTCAGAACCGACCGACCCTCGTCCGAGCTATCTTTTCACCGCCTAATTTTCACGTGAGTTACATCCCCACTTATTTACTGTTTTCAATTATCTTTTTGGGGAAACAAGAGATCTAAATGTACTTTTATGAACTCTATTGAACATTTTTGACAAACTTATGCTTAACTAGTTTTATGGCCGTTTGGCCTTTGATAAACTAATGGTTGGCCACCTTTATTCGGCTCTTGATTCAAACTATGTTAAACTCATTTAATGCCATTCTCGGCACTCACATGTACTTTGATTGATCGTATAACTACCATGACTCTTGAGGAATATAGCTACTCTAAGTGACAACTACTAGTTTTAAAATAAATTCAGTGCCTAATTTTCACCACACACTATTAGCTTTGTTAAGCCGTTTAGTAATTATGGGTATCGATACTTAGGAAATGACCGTTCCTTACTTAAGTGGCGACTTAAGTACATATTACTCGATCAGAAATGACTCCCCGTAGTAGTCGGGGTAAGAGGCATCACGGTTGGTTAATCGGTTTAGTGTGAACACTTAAGTTATTATGCCAAGTAGTCGTTATACATGTAATCAATCATAGTTTACTTATCATGCGCGTATAGAGTTATACGACTTCCGCATCTATCTCTAAATCAACTATTTTGGTTCGAACTATTCTTTAAGTCTTAATCTACTTTTAGAAACTACTAAGTATAGATATACTTAGCTCAAAACCTTTTTAGTCGAGGACTAGAAAACTGTAACTCACTCACTACTTTATTGTAGTTGACACTTTATCTCTTGTTTCAGGAAATCAAGTGTAAGTCACGAAATGAAATACTTCGATGGGTCATGGAATGTCACGTGAAGTCATGAATCGGGAGAAGACCTAATTTGAACATGTTTTTGGGAATTTTAACAAACAATTTACTATGTTATGTCGTGATGTACTTTTCAATACTTGGTTATCTTTAAACTGTAAACTCTTATTTACTTCTTGATGACTTGAAACCGTATGTTTTTATTATAACTCGTGTAATGATATCTTTGCTCTTCACACTTCCGTGTTTCCGCTTTAGCGGGGTGTGACAGGTTTTTTAGAGGAATAAGTTGTGTGTGTTTTGATTTTTGTAAAATGAAAATGATAATGGAAAAGAAGGAGTGTTAATACTGGATTTAGGGACTGAGGAAAGCAGTAATTATGGCCTGAAGTTCGAGTTTGATTGGTTGAAAGTTTATAAAAACGAGAAAAGGACTAAAAATGTAATACTTTTGAAATCTGGCGCGAGGTGCTGCGCACCTATACCATGGGTGCTGCGCACCGGGCCTTTTTCAGCATTTTCTGATTTTTCGTTTTTACGTTATTGCTTCGTTGGACCTTTTTGTTAACTGACAGTTCTTAATCATGATTAGTTATGAACTTAGGAAAGTTCAATATGTGTTTTCTTGGTATTAGGACTTATAAAATTGATTCCGGAAGTTATTCCGACACTAGTTCCGACAAAGTACGGACTCAACAATTACGAATTAGGACAAGGCGAACGTGATAAAAGAGTGACTAATAATTTCGAACCGACATAGTAGCTAAACAAGTATCTAGATTTTTGACGGTTGTCACACGCCGGCTGTTTTCCAATCTTCATATTTCTTGCTCGTTTGTCTCCGTTTCAAGCCGGTTTCAGCTCCTTTTCACTCCAAGATCCAAATATAACTCTAATCTGCAATTATTACTGAAAATATACCAAATCATAACAAAAGTTGCAGAAAACGAGCGTAAATATGAGAAATGTGGCTACAAAATATAGATTATTTTAGTCATATCAAAAATGGTCCTTCCTGGTGGCTTCGTTCAGCTTGCGGTAGTCGATGCAGACTCTCCATCCTGTGACTGTCCTTGTTGGCACGAGCTCGTTTTTTTCGTTCATCACCACGGTCATGCCTCCCTTTTTCGGCATGCAATGAATGGGGCTTACCCATGGACTTCTGAAATAGGGTAGATAATTCCTGCATCCAACAACTTAACAACTTCCTTTTTAACTACATCTGCCATATTCGGATTTAGCCGCCGTTGTTTTTGAACAACGGGTTTTACATTATCAATAAAATTTATTTTATGTTTGCAAAAATCGGGGCTAATTCCGGGTATGTCAGATATACGCCAAGCAAAGGCCTTTTTATGACCCTTAAGGACTGTCAATAATCGAGCTTTTTCGTCACCCGAAAGTGATGACGAAATAACAACTGGTAATAAATTTGTACCTTCAAGGAAAGCATATTCTAAATGTACCGGTAGTTGTTTTAGCTCCAAGTCGGTTGGTGGTGATTCAATTGAAGATTTGATCCTCATGCTTTGGTCCAACTTCAGTTCTTCCTTAACTTCAACCTCCACTTCCTCGATCTTTTCGTATTTCAGCTCCTCCTCCAAGCTAGTTTCTATCTCGAGAATTTCCTGCCAATCTAAATCATCAAACACATCAATCCGAAAACAGGTTTCATCAGTAGAATAAGAATGAGTCATAGCTCTATCTAAATTAAAAATAATTCGTTCATTCCCAACCCCTAATGAAATTTGCCCATTTTTCACCCGAATAATTGCGTCAACAGTGTTTAGGAATGGTCGTCCAAGGATTAGTGGAACAGTGACATCCTCATCCATCTCTAGAATCATGACGTCAACCGGAAAGGTGAATTTTCCTACGTTTACTAGCATGTTCTCAGCAATTCCCAACGAGTACTGGAATGATCGGTCTGCTAGGCGGATACTCATCCTGGTGGGTTTTAACACTCCTAGGGCAAGTTTTGCATATAGTGAATACGGCATCAGATTTATGCTAGCTCCTAAGTCTGCTAAAGCACTGCAACTGTATGTATTACCGAAGTTGCACTGGATCAGAAAACTCCCTGGGTCATCCAACTTGGGTGGTATCGTGTTTTTCACCAAGGCTGAACATTCAGCGTTTAAGAAAGCGGCTTGCTCCTCCGATGGCTTTCCCTTGTTCGTGACCAGCTCCTTGATGAATTTAGCGTAGTTTGGCATCCCTGCAATCAAATCAACAAGAGGAACATTAATATTAACAAATTTAATCATGTCACAAAATTTACCGTACTGCTCCCGCATTCTTGCTTTTCATAATCGTTGAGGATATGGGACATAAGGTTTATAAGCTTTAATGGGAACTTCCTCCACTGGTTCAGGTGTTTTGGCCTTGGGTTGAACTTGTGGTGCCTCGTCCTCATCGTCCTCGATCTCGAAATCGTCAATAATCGGTTCAGCAGATCGGTGCTGCGCACCAGGACCTTGGTGTTGCGCACCGAGGTGGTCAGAACCTAGGTGCTGCGCACCTGGGTGCTGTTTTGCTCCATTTTCGGCTTGATCTCCTCCATAAGCTTTTCCCGAGCGTGTAGTGATTGCATTAACATGTTCATCTCTGTGTTTTGGGCAGGTTGGCATTCCGTCTCGTGGTCCTTCGGTTCTTTCAGGATGTTGATATTTTGGTGTTTGATTGGTGGCATTATTTCCCTGATTCGGTTGTCGTGGATTTGGTTGAGTATTGCTTGGTATTTGGCCCGGTTGCCGATTTGAGTTCCGCTCGTTCATCCTATCGAACCGTCTCTCTAAGTCTTGATGTGCTGCCTGCTGATTTCTCTGTCCTTGCTCGATTTGATCAGTTAAAACTTTAAATTGTTTACGGACATCGTCATTGGTTGATTTTTGGGTGTTGATGAATGATTTCAAAAGATCTTTAATGCTTGGATCTTCATCTTCGTTCTTTGGTGGATCGTATCTTTGTCGTGGTGGGGAGCGTGTGTTATTTCTTTGCCATCCGTTGTCTCGATTGTCACCCCGGTTGTAATTACCTCCGCGGTTTTGCCAATTCGGTCCCCGATTAGGATAACCAAACTGTGCGTAGTTGGCATCCTCCACTTGATTACACTCACTAGAATAGTGAGGTCCTCCGCATCCGTCACATCCATTCTTCACCAAGTGCATGTCCTTCTCCATTCGTCCCATGCGCTTATCAATTCTATCCGCTAATGTCTTGACCTCTTGAACTACCGAGGATATTTCATGGCTACGCTCAGCTTGAGCAACTTGTCCCCTGTGTTTTCGGCCTCGACCATCGTCTCGATACTCCCTTGATAGGCTTATGACCAGCTTGTCTTCCATTAGGTTGTATGCCTCGTTGGTAGTTTTATACATGAAATCTCCTCCTCCGGCTAGATCCAACTCGTTTTGAGACTCCTTGGTTAACCCGTAGAAGAAAATTTCAATAATGTTGTCCTTGCCCAATCCGTGACCATAGAAACCTCTCAGCATCTCTTTTAGTCTAGCCCATGCTTCAGTGGAAGTCTCTCCATCTTCCTGTCGGAATCCTCTGATGTCTCTGAGTAATTTCCTACCCAAGGCGGGTGGGAAAAATCTTTTGATAAAGGTCTCGCGCATTTGCGTCCATGTGGTGATTGAATTTTCATTAAGCTCCTCGAACCAAACCTTCGCATCTCCGTTGAGAGACGAAGGGAATAACCTCAGTTTGACAGGATCGCCTTTGCCTTGACCGTATTTGAACATCTCACACAGCTCGTTGAATTTGGCTATGTGTTTATGTAGATCTGAATTGTATCGCCCATCGAACGTGTTGTCTTGGATCATCTTGAGATGGTGACCCTTGACAACAAAATCATCACCCAAGTCCGGGGTGGTGATTGCCGACCCTCGGGTGGGTGGCACTGCTTCAGCTTCGGCCCGTCGGTGCATTGGTGTGTCCAAAGGGTCCATAGCTGGTTGATGTTCCGATTTGTCTTCACAAAACACTTCTTCGATCTCCGAGTCTGAACTGCTTCCTCCTTCCTTTGAAGACGCAATGTCTTCAAACTTGACGGGTGAAACTTGATCAAAACTTGGTGGTGTCTGAAGCGATAAGTTGCCTCTCCTCTTGCCTCGTCTCTTTGATACTCCTGGATTTGACTTTGGACTCGCGAGTGGTAATCCCGAAGCCCTCGTGTTCATCAACTACCTGAAATACCTGAAAAGACAAAACAAGAAAAGCGTAAAACGTACCGATGTAATAACAATTTAAAAGTAACTTCTAAGTAAATAAATACTCAAAAGGATCGTATCACAAATTCGAAACAAAAAACGAAAAATCAGTCCCCGGCAGCGGCGCCAAAAACTTGATGTGTAAAATCTAGTCTTAAATTAAACCTACTTTTTCACGCAATTACACACTTCTAGGCAGTGGACCTATCCGTATATAATATAGTTTTAAGCAAGTAAAGGTTCGTTCGCAGGGACCAATTTGTTTTAAATTCCGAATTAATAATACTAGAGTTTTTGTGGGGGTTTTTTATCGTAACAAAAGTTTGCAAGTAATTAGTAAAAAGAGTTGATTAATTAAAATCGAACGAAAGATTAATGGATTAAATCAAATAATGAGAAAATATACTTGTTTCACACTTCACCTATTTTTCGTTAATTTTTACGAAATCGATTGTTTTCAAAACTTCTAAGATATAATAAAAGTCCTTCCGAATCTTTCACTAACTTTAATTATCTTTAACTACCCCGTTCCTCCCGAATACAGTAATAACTATTAATAACCAAGCAATAAGCAACAAGTCCGTTTTTAGTGATTTCATCTTATAGAGTTTCCTCCCGAATAACTCCTCTAATTATCAAGTCCTTACGAATCTTAACAAATAGACTTACTCACTTAAATTTAATTACCTAAGTTGTGATTACTAAGTCCTCCCGAATCCTAGTAATTTTAAACCGATTATAAACCGACCGATTAATTCATACAACCTATCTAATCTATCTAGATTCCTTCCGAATACCTAGAATGTTGATTAAACAAATTATATATAAACAACTCTGATAATATACTAAAATTTAAGCAATTAAGTTTCACCGGTTAAACACAAAAACATAAACAATCGATAACGTTAAATAAACTTCAAATAGGATCCGTTGTTCAAACAAGCATAACGGAAATTTAGCTACTCATGATTAAGTCTAAAACAGCAAATAAATAGTTAGAAAGCATGCTGGAAAAATAATTCAAACTAAAAAGAAACAAACGAAGAATTTCTGCAAAACGCGTCGTGACCGCCGTTAGCCGAAAAGATGATCTTCCTAGCTTTTAATCCTGCTTCTAAATGTAAATACCAGCTCCAGAGACTTAGAATAATAATTGATTGCATGATTTTTCTGGATGTTTTGGGGTTGTATTTATAGGCAAAAACTAGATAGAATTCGTGTTTGAGTCGAATTACAAATCTATTAAAAAAGAATGTTGTTCTTATCCTTATCCTTATCCTTATCCTTATCCTTAGTGAAATAGAGAGTAGTAGCATATTCCCCTTCTTTTTTTTTTCTTCCACCCGTGAACCAAAGTTACCAAACAAATAAATATTTGTTTTCCAAACCCACGTGCATGTCTCAATATTAATTCCATATCTTTCATTTACTTGCATTTCTTCGTCCAAATGTCCACTTTCCGATCATATTCAACCTGTCACTTGAATAAAATACTTTTCACACAATTAAATGTAAAAATCTTATCCTACCCATCATGATTAAATACGAAAATGACCAAATATCGCATATAAATATCTATATAAATATGCGATATCAGTGTTTTAATTTATTTTTTTAGTTATTATATTTTTATATGTCTTATTAATACGTTTATATAAAAAAATTCATATAAAATCGAATTGTTTTTCTTATTATGTATAAAATTAGATTATTGTTCCGCGGTAGCGCGGAAAAAAAATAAAAATTGAATCGATAAATTTTATGTTTATGTAGATTTCAATTTATTATGAGAAAATAATGTTATTCGTATAATACATATATATTTGTACGTTTATACACATGTTTATAATTATAATAATATATAACACATTTACTTTTATACACATGTTTTGATATTTTGTATTAAGAGATTTTAGAATAATAATAAGGTAAATCATACTCCAAATTGAACGATTATATAAATAAATTATAATTATATTTTTTATTTTAGTAGAGATAGAATTAAAGAGAGAATGTAATTATGTATTGTAAAAGGGTGTAAAATGTAAATAATCTTTGATGAAATCATCAATCTGATCTAACGGCTGACATCAAAGATCTTAACTCATCCAAAAGACCTTACTTTGTCATGTGACCTTTAAGGTCCCTCTTATATTATATATTAAAGATTAAAGATACTTTATTAAAATAGTTTAGTTCAGAAAATGTGACAACCGTCAAAAATCTAGGTACTTGTTCAGCTACTATATCGGTTCGAAACATTAGCTACTCTTTTATCGTGTTCGCTTTGTTCTAGTTCGTAATTGTTGAGTCTGTACTTTGTCGGAACTAGCGTCGGAATAACTTCCGGAATCAATCTTATAAGTCCTAATACCAAGAAAACATCTATTGAACTTTCCTAAGTTCATAACTAATCATAATTAAGAACTTTCAATTAACAAAAAGGTCCAACGAAGCAATAACGTAAAAACGAAAAATCAGAAAAATGTTGAATTTAGGCCCGGTGCGCAACACCTCACGCCAGTTTTCAAAAAAAATTACATTTTTAGTCCTTGTCTCGATTTTTACAACTCTCAACCAATCAATCTCGGGTATAGGTCAGTAATCACTGCATTTTTACATACCCAACACACTTCATTATTATTACCTTATTTCCATTTTACTTATTCATTTTCTTAAAACAAAAACACATACACATTTACACCTAGTTCAAGTTCTCTCTAAACTCTCTCTAAAACACCATTGAAACCAGAGACTTTCCACCACAGAAACCCATTATTTATCCATACAAATCGTTCAAATCATCTAGAGAAGCAAGGGGGTGCCATTTATTTCGAAAAAGGACTAGTCTTGCAAAGGTTTTTGAAGCAAAAATCCGGCCAAAACACCATCCACTCATTTTGATTCGGTAGAAACCTTTCTCCTATCTTTATTTACTGTTTTTACTAATTGAATGTAAGATCTAAACAATAAAAATGAGTTTGTATGAAGATTTATGTCACTTTTTATACAAAAACGATTTTTATCAAAATAATACTTAGATCTATGTTTATGTAGATGAAAGTTGTTTGGAAACTATAAAAATGATGTTTTATGAGATAACTACTGGTTGCATGTCGAAATCTTTGAGTCACAAAATGTTTTTAGCAAGAAAAACACAAAACGGGAAAAGACAGCAGCTAGGTGCGCAGCACCGAGCTGCTGTTCTCCCGAAAAATCGTCGTTTGTCCGTTTTAAACTTGTACACACATTCTGGAATTTTGCTAATATTATTATAAGACTGAGATGAGTAAAACTAATAATAATAATGGCTTATATTGGACTCTTTAGACTTATTTGACTTGTTATGAAGTTTTTATGTGTATATGCATGTTTTGTGAGCGGAAATGGTTGTAGGTTTTGGACATGAAATTTGGGCGCGGAAGCGCTGCCCAAATTTCAATAGAAAATCTAAACCATTTTAGTAACCTAAACATGTCTATCATAATAATAACTTTAACTTTGAACTTTTCGGACAAAAATAAACGTTAACCGCTTCGGACCAATTTTGAGACAATTTGACTTCAACACATAATCATAAACAAAAGTTACCTAATCTTATATAAAGAACCTAATAAGACATTAACTTTTAATCAATCTTGGTATTCTTAGGCATTCCGTGATTCCCGGCTCCTTTATCCGACCGATTCCGAGTTCACTCTCTTCGCAAACCGTGAGTTACACCCCTCCTTACTTTTACATTTAAATATACTTTTGGGGGAAACATGAGATCAAATTGTTTTTGAACTATAGCTTTTATGTGAAATCGCTTATCGAACTAATTGACTTTTGGTACTTATCAAACTATTTTGACTTATTGAACTTATGAACTAATTTGACTTTTGGTACTTATCAAACTATTTTGACTTATTGAACTTATGAACTACTTTGACTTTTGGTACTTATCAAACTATTTTAACTTATTGAACTTATGAACTACTTTGACTTTTGGTACTTATCAAACTATTTTGACTTATTGAACTCATGAACTATTTCGACTTTTGAACTATTTGAACGACCTTTCTATTCTTGGAAACCTTTTGAACTATCTGAACTGCTTTGGAACTATTTTTTTTTTGGTACGAACTATTTGGACGAACATGCGTAAACAACATCGATTGTTCGGATTGGCTTACTTTAGACTCCCTAGGTTTGCCTCTTTGGATACTTGAATAGACATTGATAGCTTGGTTGTATTTAGGTGCTAAACCCTAGGTGAGAATATAACGCCGTAAGTGCAGACAAAAAGACTTTTGAAAATGGAACGACTAAATGCCCCACAATTTTTCTTGGATGACTATACACACTATTAACACCAGCCGTTAGCATAGATTATGGGTATCGATACTTAGGAGCGGTCACTCCTTACCAATGGGTAGCGACCAAGGTACATATTGCTAAGTTCTCGCGAACTCTGACTTTAGACTTGACTAGTGGGCAGGTACTTGACCAGAATCGGATTAGTGTGTAGACTAAATCTTACGTATATTAAGCTTAGTGGTTGGTACAACTCGAGGATCATAGGTCTATATTACGCATATACTTACTTACTGTCTTGCACATGTGGATTAATCCACCGCTGAGGTAATGACTACGAACCTTTTCGCTCGCTACACTACTGATTTTTTTTGCACTTGACTTGAACTTACTTTGGTCGTACTTGAACTTGTTTTGGAACGTACTTAAACTTATTTTAAACGTACTTGAACTTATTTTAAACGTACTTGAAATTGTCTTGAAACTAAATTATTCTTGAATTTTAAGCACTTAAATTTAATTAAGTTATTCTTGAATTTTAAGTACTTGATCTTATCTTGAAATTCTTTGACCTTGAACGACTCTTGAACTTTTATAAATCTTGAATTCGTCTCGGACTCTTATGAACTTTTAAATTGAACTTTTCTTCAATTCATAAATTGTAACTCACTCACTACGTTTTCGTAGTTGACACTTTATATCATGTTTCAGGAACTAAGCGTAAGTTATGAAGTGCATTGCTCAGGCGGGTCAAGTCTTTTATGTGAAGTGTACCTTGGGAAGAAGACCTTATTTTGGTAATTTTATTTAAAAACATTTTGTTATGTACTATGGTCTTACGTTGAATCTTGGTTGTACCTTTGAAATGTACTTTTTAATTTATATCTTAATGACTCGAACCGTTAATTTTAGTGTAACCCGTGAAATGATTCTTTGCTCTTAACATTCCGTGTTTCGGCTTTAGCGGGGTGTGACAGACTTGGTATCAGAGCACGGGTTATAGTGAAAACGGTTTTAAAAAAATCTTTCAAAAAGTTTTCGAAACCAAAACTATAACCAAGGCTTTTCAGAAAAAACGTCATTTTCGGGTTCAAACTTTAGTATGTTACTTTCCGCAATTGCATGATTAACTTTTTCAACTATGCGTGACTTGATCAACCACCCGTAGTTCAAAATGAATTATGCAAGAACGGAAAGTGGAAGGCTATCGTTAAACGGTTTTGAGTCCGTAAATTCCCGGTCTTGTCAATTCCCGACACTCATATGATTGACCCGTGCATGCATTCTACTTACGTTTTTCCTATTCATAGTTTCCCCGTACTTATGTAACTCTCTATTCGCAGATACGCCATGTCTCAGTCCTCGCACTCTCGATCCCAGACTCGATCACTTCCCCGAGCCGCCTCCCCTTCTCACGAACCCTCTAAGGCCCACACCGCATCCGAGAGTCAGCGTCACCAGACGACTGACCCAACGGAAGACACGTCCCAGACCATCAGTAGCAGTAATGGGTCCAGCCCAAGGACGGTACTTCCACCTCCTAGGCTGGTGCCCGTTGCAGCACCCCAGCCCCGAGGACCCAACGCTGGAGCACCTGTGCATCGACATTCGGGCCCGTTCCGACCCGCGCCTCCCCAGTCTTTCTTGGACCCCTACGATCCCGCCTTTCGCACTCCGATATCGGAGCGTTACGCATGGGATCGTCAGTTCATCGAGGAAAGACGACGTGCGCAGGAGTCCGGACCCTCCCGACCCATGATGCCACCTACTCATCAGCCTCTTCCACCAGACGCCTTCCTCAACTTTCACCGTCAAGTCCGTGGACTTGCCGAGGAAGCCCAGGGGCAGGGCCTCCTTCTATTTGAAGTCTCCGATGCTGCGAACGAGTTAGCACAGCAGTCCCGGCGGATCATCCTAACGGCTCAGGCCACCGCCCGGACCGTCCAGTGCCTCGTCAGGGCCTGCATAGTCATGGGAGCACTTGTCGTAGCTCTCGCCGCCATGATGTTCTTGGAAGAGCGTTATTAGGCATATTTTCCTTTATCTTGTACTGTACCGTCTTAGTCGTAATTTTCCCATTGTACACGACTTAAGCCATTATTTATTATTTCTCTATCTATTGTACTTGCATTTCTCTCAGTGAATTTGTCATGTGTACCGAAACTTCTTATTATTAATGAAATTTCTATCTTTTATCATTAGGTTTATCGTATCTTGTGAACTTTGTACTTGTTGCGAACACTATGATTCTATCTCTTAAATCATAATCTTGCGTGTACTACTTGATCATTCGTGTTAATCTCGTGCTATGACTACCTATGGTCACCTAAATCGTAATTCTTATCATATCTCATCCGCGCGTTCTAAACCCAACCTAAATTCTTCCTGTTGCAGAATCATGGCACCCCCGCACTTGAGTGCTAGTGACCTCGCCGAGCAAGTCATTGCCCAGATGAACGCAGCAATACCTGACTTGATCGCCCAGGTAATCGCCGGAGTGAGCGACAGGATTTTTGGAGGCGATAACCCCGACACCTTTTGTTCGGAGATCAATCATGACAACAACCTCCTTTCTCCTCCATCCCCCGTCACTCGAAGGAAAAGTAAGAAACGTAGGGCTAGTCACCAACCCATAAGGGGCGACCACGACAAGAAGCCCGCCATCAGACGCCGAGAGTATGCTGGACCGCACCCTAAGTGCGGTAAGTGCTACCGGCATCACATTGGGGACTGCCCAGCGTGCTACTCGTGCAACAAAATCGGGCACCTCTCCCGACATTGTCGCGAATATGCTGCTAGGCAGGACGAGGACGAGGACCTTGGAACTATCCCCTTACCTCCCCCTCCTGCCCTCTTCCAACGAAGGGAGAACAAGAGAAGGAAACTTCATGATATCGCTCGATTATACCCGTATTCTTTCGCGATATTTGTTATGTTTTTGTGTCAAAACGTAATGGATAACCTCGTATTACTTATTTTTGTGTAAAGTTTATGTTTTAGGTGTTTTAATATGTTTGGAGTAAAAAAGGATGAATTCGAGACCAAAATGCAGCTAATAGTAAAACGGATGTATCGGGAGCATACGGACTCGAAAAGACCTCCGGTCAGCGCCAAAACGATCGCAGCGAAAAAAATCTACAAACTGGAGCTGACTTGCGGCGCAAGGTAGTGTGGTTGCGGCGCAAGAGGTCCCAGAACTGTTACAAGACTTGTATTCAATGCTAATCATGGGAAAACTAAAGAGTCTTTTGTTAGCTATTACATATACCACGAATTCTGGACAGAAAAAGGACCACACCATTCATAATCTGAGATCATAAGCATCATTGCAAAGAAGAAGAAGGCATATCATAATCGTAATTTCGAGTTTCTATCAAACAATCTTTATTTTCATTTCTACTTAGCTATCTTGGAGTTACTTGGAACTTATTTCCAACAGTTTGGTATTTTGAACTTTTATCTATTTCACATTTGCAATTGAATTATGTCTTTTATCTATTTGATTAGTTTCGTTACCATTATGAGTAGCTAATTTCTTTAAACGTTTGCTTGGATTTGTGATCGTTTATGTGTTAGATTTTGGGTATGAAAGTCGATTGATGTGTAGAGGTTAATCGGGGATCCGTTTGGGTTGTTATTTTAATTATATTGCTAAGATTGTTTATACTTTTATTTGGTAAACTAAAAACGGGTATTCGAGAGGAATCCGTAATTTTTACTAAAATAAGAACGAATTAATCGGCCGGTCTTTAGTTGATTAAGAGTTAGCGGTATTCGAGAGGAATCGCTAACAACAATCTAAACAAGTAAGTAATAACACAAACGCTAGTTAATAAATTAAGAGAAATCGGTTTATTAGTTAGTAAGCTATTCGAGAGGAAGCTTATAGGTTAATTCTCACACATCGGCTTGGAACCTTATGCACAATTACTTGAGGTGTTAACTATATTCGAGAGGAATAATTGCATGGTTAGGTAATTGGAGAAATCCGGTATTCGAGAGGAACTTAGGATTTTATATTAGAAGTTTTTCGACATTTTCATACCTAAGAGATAACACACATTCGTAAACGGTCCAAGCAAGCGTCTTTTATCCATATTTGAATTAGAAAAGTATTTTTGTCACTAGTATAATCAAGTCTTCTTAAGACCAAACCCAATTGTTACTTGTTACGTGTTATTATAAAACTAAATTTCTCAATTATAAATAGTCCCTGTGTTCGAACCCGATATTTACCAATACTATTTTACAACCGATAAGGGTACACTGCCCGTGTAGTAATCTAGTAAAAGTTAATTTTCGGAAAACTAGATTTTTCACATCAAGTTTTTGGCGCCGCTGCCGGGGACTTGATTTAATTGAGATTTTAGCTTTTGTGTTTTATTTTGTGTTGGATATTTTTCACGGTATTGTTTGTTAGTGTTGTGTTTTTCAGGATTTATAGTTGGGTGATGTTCACGAGGTCTTATGGGTGTGAAACATGTGGAGGGCCACACTACTCGGAGGAATGCTATCGATACCAAATGAATTATCAAAACCGAGCAAGGAATTTCGGTTATGGAGACCAACAAAACGGAAGGTTGAGATATGAGGAAGAGGATGTGAGTTTTAAAGACATGATGAAAGAATTTATTCATGCTCAAGGGGCGCAGAATGAAAGTATTTTTAACTCAATGAAGGTGTTAGATGATAGAATTGAGCAGTGGGAAAGAAGCAAGCAAGCGGTTTTTCAAGAATTGGACCGGAGGATGGAGGAAATGAATGAAATGTGGGAAAATCAACCAACGGGTCAAGAACAGATTTCTACCCAACCAGACCTGAGGCCATTCAATTCAAACAACCAAGGAGGTCAATCAAGTCAGAGGCCGAAGTACCAAATACCTAATCAAAGGAACGAGAATGTGAGTGCAATTTCTACACGATCGGGGTTTAAGTACGGGAGAGAGGAAGAAAGTGAGGCGAACGGGAATGAAACGGGTGAAACTGACCCAATGCGTATAAGTGAACCCATAGATAGTGATTCGGACGAGGAAGAAGAGCTCGAAATGGAGAAACGACCCGGGAAAGAGCCGATGGTTCCAAGTGAAGAAAAAGGGGCAAAAACGGAAATCAAAGGAGCTTACAAGCCAAACGTCCCTTATCCTCAACGCTTGAATAAGGAAAAGATTAAAGAACAGTATGGTAAATTTCTTAATTTAATTAATTCTGTTCATGTTAACGTTCCTTTGGTCGATTTAATTGTAGGTATGCCGAATTACAAAAAGTTCATCAAGGATCTCGTGAAGGAGAAGGGGAAAGCAATGGAGGATCAAGCAGCTTATCTAAACGCGGAATGCTCGTCAATCGTAAAGAACGACAAGCTTCCACCTAAGTTGAACGATCTAGGGAGTTTCTTAATTACTTGCACTTTTGATAAAACTTTTCATTGCAATGCCTTAGCTGACTTAGGTGCTAGTATAAATTTAATGCCCAACTCTTTATATAAAAAATTGGCTTTGGGGGTTTTAAAGCCAACAAAAATGAGCAATAAACTAGCCGACCAAACTTTCAAATACCCGCTAGGCATTGTAGAGAACGTTTTAGTACAAGTAGGTAGATTCTCGTTTCCCGTAGATTTTGTTGTGTTGGAAATGGAGGAGGATAACAAAGTACCTCTAATCTTGGGTAGACCGTTTTTGAACACCGCGGATGCTATCATCCGTGTGAAAAGTAGGGATATTTCGTTGGGTGTGGATGACGATAGAGAAATTTTTACTTATGAAAAATCTAAAAAACATTCATACTCGACCCATGAAACATGTTTTAGAATTGATGTTATTAATAATGATATGTCTAACCAAGATTTGCAGGAATTTCTCGAAGAAGAATTGGAAGAAGAGGAAAACGAGAACGGTTTTGAACGGGAACTAAAGGAATTGCTTGGAGCGGGTTTGGAAGATATGGTTGAGTCAAATAGCAATCCCAATGGAGATATCACACTAGAGGAGTTCGAGAAAGTGTTCAACATCGAAAAGGACCCGAGTGACACCAAGAAGAAGACTGAAGAAGAGCAAAACGGAGCAGAAAACGAAAATCTGGGATTGCTGAGCCAGTTGCGGCGCAACACCCATGTGATGCGGCGAAACTCATGGTCAGTAGCCCCAGAATTTGTTTCCACTTTGTTAGTTGAGCCGCAACCCATTCAGATGCGGGGCATTGAGGCCCCATACCCCGAAAATGGCCGAAAAGGTGATTTAGAAGCAAAGAATGAAGTGGGGGATGAAACATTGGTTAAGAATGAGGATATGGGACTAAAATCATACACAAATACACCAATGGAAGAGGAAAGATCGAAACAGGAAGTGGCGGAGCTTATTGGGTCGGAAATGGTGGCGATTGACAACCCGATGAGTGAAAACATCACTTTGGAGGATTTTGAGGAGTATTTTGATTTGGGAATGAAAACGGGGGTCACCAAAGTAGAGAAAAAGGGTGAAGTCAAGGAGGAATCGACCCTTGAGAAAGAAATCGTGAAAACGGGTGAAGTAAGCATGAAGCGGAAAATCGGTATGGAGCCAAAGTTGGGAGCTTGCAAAAACGAGGAATATTTTGACTTGGGGGTTTTAATGAATGAAGAATCAAATGAGAAAGGGTATGAACGAAGCAAGTATGGGGGAGTTGTTGGAGATTCTCGGGAACGAAAAGGTTGCTCGATAATGCGGAAAACGAGGAAGTGGCACGACGAATGGGTGAAAACCCGTAACGAGTTCGATGTTTCTAACGCTTACATTTTGTTTGATGTTTTTGCTTGTAGGTATATTGGAAGTGTGTTGAGAAGTTGGTTTTGGACGGAAATTGGGGGAAAACCTCGATTTCTAAATAGTCGGTTTGTGTGAGCGGAGATACGAGTCGAGCTATAGACTCAAGACAAAAACAAAGCGCTTACGGGAGGCAACCCGGGTTTTCATTTTCTTTCCTTTACTTTTTTATTTAATTTTATTTTGTTTGGTTTTAAGTTTTTAGTTTTTAATTTCTAGTTTGGAAACACATTCGGGACAATGCGTTAAATAAGTAGGGGGGGGGGGGGGGGGGGACGTCGGGACATTTGTTAGCTTTTATATTCCCTCGCATATATCCATTACGTGTTCGTGTTGTGTCATTTTTTCCCATTTGAGTCTTAATATAAAAAAAAAAAAAAAAAAAAAAAAAATTAGAAAACGCTTAAACGTAGTTAGGGAAAATGATAGGGGCTTTTGTATTTAACTTTATTCCGGTACTTTAACGTGAAATTGTTTAGGAACATCTTTAGTTAATAAAATATTTGTAAGTAAGAATTTAGGTTTCTTAGTTTTAGTTCCTTAAGTTTCCCCGAAAAATCTAAAATCTTGATAATCACTAGATATCCTTAGTACCGAGCCCTTGTAGTCTCTTGCACCCTTTCGGGGGTAGTTGGGGAATCCTAGTATCACTTAAGCCCATTGGAGAATTAGAGGCGAAGAAAAAGGCCATAGGTCTTTCCCGTCAACAAAATAGAAATTCATCCTCACTATAACGAAGACTCAAATCCCGTTATACCCGTTCACTTCAAAGAAAATTTAAATATATATCTATAATATTTGAAGTGAACAAAAGTGAGAGGAAAAGAAAAAGATGTAGACTAACCAAATAATTCTCAAAAGAAAGAAGTACTCAAATGAAGAAAATGCTTAGTGATATTTTAAGGGTTCCCCCGAAAGCAAGGCCGTATAGGGGTCGGCCGTAAAGGCTGATCGCTTCAACTTCGGTTGGAGAGTGAGGGAAAAGGGGTGGTTATTTAGACATATCTATGAATTAGGAGTTAACATTAGAAAATTGCGGTTTTTGTTTACTTAAGTAATTTAGTAGCTTTAGATGTTCGTAGTCGGTTTTACGATCTAGCAATTTCACGCATATTTATAATTACTAACACAGGAATTTAGTTAAATGTTTGAGCCCGTGATTCCTTATCTTTTCTTAAGTTGTATGTTTTGTAAATTTGGTAGTAGTTTTAAGTCGGATTTGCTTAGGGACAAGCAAATGCTTAAGTATGGGGGGTTTGATATCGCTCGATTATACGCGTATTCTTTCGCGATATTTGTTATGTTTTTGTGTCAAAACGTAATGGATAACCTCGTATTACTTATTTTTGTGTAAAGTTTATGTTTTAGGTGTTTTAATATGTTTGGAGTAAAAAAGGATGAATTCGAGACCAAAATGCAGCTAATAGTAAAACGGATGTATCGGGAGCATACGAACTCGAAAAGACCTCCGGTCAGCGCCAAAACGATCGCAGCGAAAAAATCTACAAACTGGAGCTGACTTGCGGCGCAAGGTAGTGTGGTTGCGGCGCAAGAGGTCCCAGAACTGTTACAAGACTTGTATTCAATGCTAATCATGGGAAAACTAAAGAGTCTTTTGTTAGCTATTACATATACCACGAATTCTGGACAGAAAAAGGACCACACCATTCATAATCTGAGATCATAAGCATCATTGCAAAGAAGAAGAAGGCATATCATAATCGTAATTTCGAGTTTCTATCAAACAATCTTTATTTTCATTTCTACTTAGCTATCTTGGAGTTACTTGGAACTTATTTCCAACAGTTTGGTATTTTGAACTTTTATCTATTTCACATTTGCAATTGAATTATGTCTTTATCTATTTGATTAGTTTCGTTACCATTATGAGTAGCTAATTTCTTTAAACGTTTGCTTGGATTTGTGATCGTTTATGTGTTAGATTTTGGGTATGAAAGTCGATTGATGTGTAGAGGTTAATCGGGGATCCGTTTGGGTTGTTATTTTAATTATATTGCTAAGATTGTTTATACTTTTATTTGGTAAACTAAAAACGGGTATTCGAGAGGAATCCGTAATTTTTACTAAAATAAGAACGAATTAATCGGCCGGTCTTTAGTTGATTAAGAGTTAGCGGTATTCGAGAGGAATCGCTAACAACAATCTAAACAAGTAAGTAATAACACAAACGCTAGTTAATAAATTAAGAGAAATCGGTTTATTAGTTAGTAAGCTATTCGAGAGGAAGCTTATAGGTTAATTCTCACACATCGGCTTGGAACCTTATGCACAATTACTTGAGGTGTTAACTATATTCGAGAGGAATAATTGCATGGTTAGGTAATTGGAGAAATCCGGTATTCGAGAGGAACTTAGGATTTTATATTATAAGTTTTTCGACATTTTCATACCTAAGAGATAACACACATTCGTAACGGTCCAAGCAAGCGTCTTTTATCCATATTTGAATTAGAAAAGTATTTTTGTCACTAGTATAATCAAGTCTTCTTAAGACCAAACCCAATTGTTACTTGTTACGTGTTATTATAAAACTAAATTTCTCAATTATAAATAGTCCCTGTGTTCGAACCCGATATTTACCAATACTATTTTACAACCGATAAGGGTACACTGCCCGTGTAGTAATCTAGTAAAAGTTAATTTTCGGAAAACTAGATTTTTCACATCACTTCACCACCAAATCTCACGGGCTAGCATCACCCAGGGATACCCCACCATAACTCGAACCCACACTGGACCGCACACCCAATGCAGCAGGTGCCACTTCCACCATGTCCGGAAGTGCCCGGTATGCAGACTTTGCAACACAGTGGGGCACTACCCCTGGTGCTGTCCAGAAAATGCGAACAGAAAGCCGCTATGTCTCGAATGTGGGAGTACCAGCACCTCCGTGAGGATTGTCTCTTGGAGCATACCACAGAGGCCCTCAGTGCTCTCGCAATCACAGCCGAGGAAACCTCTCAGAACCTTAAAGCAACTACTGGTACGTTCCCTGTCAAATGACCCTTTTTCCTTCCGCACTATTTGATTCAAGAGCTGAAGAAAACCTTGCCCCTTAGAGATTAGACATCTCATCAGTTTAGGACCTCAGGCTTTACGGATAGTTTTCCTTCGAATATGCCAACGATCCAATAGTCGCAGCTACAAATGCAAATTTAGGATTCCCAGTTCTTCGTTTGCCTAAAATTCTTCCATCGACCCAGTTCTTACCGAACCATCAAGCCTTGACGCTATCGTCGGATAGACCAATCACCGCACTATTGAGTCAATGTCGTTCGTTCCGATAAACTCACTAGCATCCCGAGAAGGACTACGACGCACCCTCCGCTCACAACGTCGAGTATAAATCTAAGGAAAGCCGAGTCCAAGACACCTCTATAGTCAAGGACCATCCAAAGCTTTCCTGAGAAATTGCCCGAACTACCGCCGAAAGCGACGAGCGAAAATTTCAAGTAAACCTCGTTCCTAGCACGGCACCAATAGCCAAGGCTCCCTACCATCTAGCACCACTTGAGATGCTAAGGCGGCCAAAGCTGCGGTAGGAACTTCCCAACCCTAACTCTACCACACAATTTCAACCCGGGGAGCCCAACTTCCCTAACGAGAGACAGACAAACCCATCCGTTGTACGCTAAGCGTCATGAACTCATCAAGCCGACCGTCGAGAACCGATAACCATCCCCGAGGATCGACAACCAGTCCGAATAGTTGCAGGATGCAGCATACCTCTCAAAGGTCGACCCCGCCCGAGTTATCACCAGGTTCGCGACATTTTGACCAACACTTCCGAGGACCGCATTTCCCCAAACTCGATGCAAACCACCCAAGCCTTTTCCTCTGTCAGTACGCCTAAACAACACATCGCCGGTATTCATGGACTTAATGAACAAAGTGTGTAGGCCGTACTTGGATGATTGATAATCATACCCCTCGCCAACACTCACACCTACTCAAGGAAGATCCTGTGAACATCCCAAACTCACCCTAGAACGCTCCCGAGATCAGAGGTTGTACGCCCAATGCTCAAAGTGCAAATTCCGACCCTGAGCAGAACATTTCCCTGATTTCATAGCCAACCTTGCACGAGCCGAACTCAGGCCAAACGCAACTCGTTGCGCCAAGCTCCAAGCACGAGTTCTGAAATCCGAAGGTATTCGTGAACCCATTCCCGACAAGGGCCATCGAATTGTTATTCCATCTATCCGGGATCCGACTTGCCGTAACCGGAGTTCCCGGGAATACTATTCTGGCCGGACATGTGTAAGGACACTACCCTGTATCCCGCCAAGTGCCTCACTTACCTCGAGGTCAAGGCAGGACACCGAAACTCATCCCTCTATTAGTCGATCTACGTCCCTCTCTCTTCGGAATGCCATCATGAGAATTGCCAGGAACGCGACTAGACCTCATCATCTCTCACTATTCGCCTTCCTTTAATCGGGTACACTTATGTCACGGACCCCGTGCCAGCACTAAGTGTGCACCCATTAGTCTATGCATGGACGCAAGCGTCGAGCACCGCCCTATCGACTGGAAGCGGACGGTCGACGACTTGCAAGGTCCTACGTCTACCTCTACTCGGGAAGGACTGGAAACGTTCCCGTACCCGGCCAAGGAGCTGCGTGACCATCTAGAAGAAAAGCCTCAATCCCTTAGATGGCAATAGGGTATCCCCTAGAATATCGCCACGGAAAGAGGATAGTCTGCTTTAGGAAACGCGGCAAAATAAGCCTCAAGTACACCGGTTCAATCTAAGTCTTGGAATATACCGATCCGACCTCTCATCGCTTTTAAATTTCCCAACCGTCTCCTAATGTTCTTACGTGCTCCCTCCTCACACTTGTAAGGTGTTCATCGGATGAGACCTTCGTCATCTCTCTCTAGACAAGGTCAAAACTGCTACCAAACCAAGTTCCTTGTTGAAACGCTTAGGTTGTTGACTCAAAGGTCAAACAGCCTAGACCGAACTTTGTACCCATCTCCGAGTTCAGTGGAACCTCCGACGTAGTCCCACTACTGCGTGAAGACGCATGGACCGATATTCGTCAGGAGAATCCACCACGATCCGACGGCAAAAAATTTCCCCATGAGACGAACTAAATTTCGGGACGAAATTCCTTTCAACCCGGGGAGAATGTGACAACCGTCAAAAATCTAGGTACTTGTTCAGCTTCTATATCGGTTCGAAACATTAGCTACTCTTTTATCGTGTTCGCTTTGTTCTAGTTCGTAATTGTTGAGTCTGTACTTTGTCGGAACTAGCGTCGGAATAACTTCCGGAATCAATCTTATAAGTCCTAATACCAAGAAAACATCTATTGAACTTTCCTAAGTTCATAACTAATCATAATTAAGAACTTTCAATTAACAAAAAGGTCCAACGAAGCAATAACGTAAAAACGAAAAATCAGAAAATGTTGAATTTAGGCCCGGTGCGCAGCACCTCACGCCAGTTTTCAAAAAAAATTACATTTTTAGTCCTTGTCTCGATTTTTACAACTCTCAACCAATCAATCTCGGGTATAGGTCAGTAATCACTGCATTTTTACATACCCAACACACTTCATTATTATTACCTTATTTCCATTTTACTTATTCATTTTCTTAAAACAAAAACACATACACATTTACACCTAGTTCAAGTTCTCTCTAAACTCTCTCTAAAACACCATTGAAACCAGAGACTTTCCACCATAGAAACCCATTATTTATCCATACAAATCGTTCAAATCATCTAGAGAAGCAAGGGGGTGCCATTTATTTCGAAAAAGGACTAGTCTTGTAAAGGTTTTTGAAGCAAAAATCCGGCCAAAACACCATCCACTCATTTTGATTCGGTAGAAACCTTTCTCCTATCTTTATTTACTGTTTTTACTAATTGAATGTAAGATCTAAACAATAAAAATGAGTTTGTATGAAGATTTATGTCACTTTTTATACAAAAACGATTTTTATCAAAATAATACTTAGATCTATGTTTATGTGGATGAAAGTTGTTTGGAAACTATAAAAATGATGTTTTATGAGATAACTACTGGTTGCATGTCGAAATCTTTGAGTCACAAAATGTTTTTAGCAAGAAAAACACAAAACGGGAAAAGACAGCAGCTAGGTGCGCAGCACCGAGCTGCTGTTCTCTCGAAAAATCGTCGTTTGTCCGTTTTAAACTTGTACACACATTCTGGACTTTTGCTAATATTATTATAAGACTGAGATGAGTAAAACTAATAATAATAATGGCTTATATTGGACTCTTTAGACTTATTTGACTTGTTATGAAGTTTTTATGTGTATATGCATGTTTTGTGAGCGGAAATGGTTGTAGGTTTTGGACATGAAATTTGGGCGCGGAAGCGCTGTCCAAATTTCATTAGAAAATCTAAACCATTTCAGTAACCTAAACATGTCTATCATAATAATAACTTTAACTTTGAACTTTTCGGGCAAAAATAAACGTTAACCGCTTCGGACCAATTTTGAGACAATTTGACTTCAACACATAATCATAAACAAAAGTTACCTAATCTTACATAAAGAACCTAATAAGACATTAACTTTTGGACAATCTTGGTATTCTTAGGCATTCCGTGATTCCCGGCTCCTTTATCCGACCGATTCCGAGTTCACTCTCTTCGCAAACCGTGAGTTACACCCCTCCTTACTTTTACATTTAAATATACTTTTTGGGGGAAACATGAGATCAAATTGTTTTTGAACTATAGCTTTTATGTGAAATCGCTTATCGAACTAATTGACTTTTGGTACTTATCAAACTATTTTGACTTATTGAACTTATGAACTACTTTGACTTTTGGTACTTATCAAACTATTTTGACTTATTGAACTTATGAACTACTTTGACTTTTGGTACTTATCAAACTATTTTGACTTATTGAACTTATGAACTACTTTGACTTTTGGTACTTATCAAACTATTTTGACTTATTGAACTCATGAACTATTTCGACTTTTGAACTATTTGAACGACCTTTCTATTCTTGGAAACCTTTTGAACTATCTGAACTGCTTTGGAACTATTTTTTTTTTGGTACGAACTATTTGGACGAACATGCGTAAACAACATCAATTGTTCGGATTGGCTTACTTTAGACTCCCTAGGTTTGCCTCTTTGGATACTTGAATAGACATTGATAGCTTGGTTGTATTTAGGTGCTAAACCCTAGGTGAGAATATAACGCCGTAAGTGCAGACAAAAAGACTTTTGAAAATGGAACGACTAAATGCCCCACAATTTTTCTTGGACGACTATCACTACTACAAACAGGGCCATCAATGACGCGCATTGCGCGTCAAGAAGAGGCTTTATGACGCGCAAATGCGCGTCAAGGATGGACCAGTCATAAATAATTTATGACGCGCATTGAGGCGTCACAGCTGAATGACCCGCGCTTATGTCCCTCGTTTTATGACCTTCTTTTTTGACCTTCGTTTTAAGACCCACATTTTATGACTTATGTTTATGACATATGAAATTGCGTGTCAAAGTTATGCAAACTAATTTTTTTTAAATAAAATTCTTTTTTATAAAACCTGGTGATTATATATTATATATATTATATATATACATGACAATAAACCTGACCAACAATCTGATCATTGTACAAAATTAACGCATTTCATATATAATCAAAACCATGCGTTTTCCTTACATAACATTTGTCTAATAATGTACAAATAACTTAACTATAACATGTTTCATTACAACGAGTTCGATTTCTACCTAAAAATAAAGTTTGACACATAAATTGCCCATTCTTCTCGAATATCATCGATATCCGCCTCCGTGTACTCATTGCTTTCACCACCAATCTAGTCAAATAAAACAACATTTTAGAAACAATTAATTACTACTTAAACTACTTAAAACAGATAATTAGTACTTACAATGTCATTTTCCAGAACCCGAACTCCATGTTTAACTAACCTTAGAATTATATGCAGTTCCCTGTAGTCATAACAAATTGTGCATTAGCAAAAATCCAACAATGTAATTCATGTCTTACATGTATATTATTGGTCAGCGATATATCTAAAAGTTGTGAAGATAATATACTGATATAAGAATTTTAATCATAAGATAAAAGAGGAAATACAAACCTGGAGCCACTCATCCATGGATGGATCAACAGTTCGAGTTCCAACTTCCACCTTTGTAATCTTCTTAGTTTTCTGAAGCATAAAGATAACCAAACTTTAATATTTTATTTAATTTTGACAAAATGGTTACAAAAGAAGTTTGTTATTTTTACCTTGGAAAGTGATTGTATCTGAGTGCGAACCCACAAGCCAGCGAGGACAAGAAGAGCCATTCCAAGGGAGACTAGGAAAACTGTCTCAACGCTAACAAAGCCACCAGCTTCAGTAACCTCAATGGTGCCGTTGTAGAAGGTATTCTGGTATGCTTTCTGGTCAATTTCATACACTATCGACCCAACAAGATCAAATGTTCCAGGCTGCCAAAAATAAAACACAAACGTATTAGTTCTGTAATTTATAAAATCATATAATGTGATTGTTTTGTAAGATCGGAAAAACAAAAAAAAAGATTTACACGGTTTTGGACATCTAAGTAATTACCAAAGTTAATATCAAGCTTGTAACGAATACACAAAATTCTACCTGTAAAAATTTGCTGACAGCAAATATATAGGGGAAAGTAGCTTGAACTGAAGCGGGAACTGATGCATTGTTGAAAGCCTGGCAACAAAAACAAACATAACTCATCAGATTCTTGTGTAGCCCAACGTTATTACAAAATATAAAAGTATTAACTTTCCTATGTCAATTCATTTTATAACCACATGTGTCAATCTCTAATGGCTAGTATTTAATAAAACGATAAAGATTTCCCATAATAGTCAAATATATATATATATTACCACTGTAGAGAGATTTTGGACCAACATCCTATGATCATAAGGAAGATGAACGCTAGCATGAACTGCAAGAACCTTCACACTCTGTTCACCTGTTCATTAACCAATAGTAAATAAATGAAACAAACAAATAACATACCCTCGTTTTTCATTCCGATCAAAACTTCGGTATCTTGTCCTGCTACTACCACTACACACACAATGAAGTATGTTAGAAAAAAAAAATTATAACAAAGGTAAACAAGTGTAATAAACTTACATTTTGCAAAGTTCTTAGGGAAAACACAGACGGTTTCGACACCAGGAGCGGGTTTAAAGTTCCCGAAACCAAAATCATGAGTATCATCAGTACCAACATCCGCCTCTCCGGCTTCCTTAATAGTTTGAGCTACCAGTTCATCATCAGCATCCGGTTCGGAATCGGACTGAGACCTAGCAACTATAACAACCAAAACAATTCAATCATGCAATACAATAAACTAAAAAAACACATATTATTTAGTCCTATTTGATTAACATAAATTCATCGAACGTTAGATCAAAATTGAAATTAAACAATTGAGATTGAAAAAGTCAACAACAACAACTAAATTGACCTAAAATAACAAAATGCATTACAGATCTAAAATTAGAGAATGAATCTGGAAGAAATCGATTGGGATTGAAAAATGGATCTAGATCTGAGATGAGATTAATATATTACCTTGAAGGAATAATGAAGAGGAGAGAAGAAGAAATGCGAAGATGAAAATTTTGGCCATTGATGTGATGATCGGAAGGAATTACAGAGCGATACTATCGAGCGATCGATGCTTATATATAAGTCTCATACGTAAACGTTTTCTCCACAATCTATGTTTATTTTAGAGAGCGGGAAGTTTTGGGGGAAAAAAAATAGGTTTTGAGTTTTTTTAATTTTAAGCAGATATATAATCTATGACAAAAATAATATACATGACACCTATTTAGGACGAAGAAAAACAAACGTCATAACGAAATCTTAATTTTAACTGATTATGACCCATGTGTTATGACACATCTGAAAACGCGTCATCTCTTTACTCAAAATGACTGTTGTTTTATGACCCTGGATATTGCGCGTCATCTTTCTGCGTGGGTCATAAAAAGCGGGTCAAGGATAGCCCTGTTTCTAGTAGTGTATACACACTATTAACACCAGCCGTTAGCATATATTATGGGTATCGATACTTAGGAGCGGTCACTCCTTACCAATGGGCAGCGGCCAAGGTACATATTGCTAAGTTCTCGCGAACTCTGACTTTAGACTTGACTAGTGGGCAGGTACTTGACCAGAATCGGATTAGTGTGTAGACTAAATCTTACGTATATTAAGCTTAGTGGTTGATACAACTCGAGGATCATAGGTCTATATTACGCATATACTTACTTACTGTCTTGCACATGTGGATTAATCCACCGCTGAGGTAATGACTACGAACCTTTTCGCTCGCTACACTACTGATTTTTTTTGCACTTGACTTGAACTTACTTTGGTCGTACTTGAACTTGTTTTGGAACGTACTTAAACTTATTTTAAACGTACTTGAACTTATTTTAAACGTACTTGAAATTGTCTTGAAACTAAATTATTCTTGAATTTTAAGCACTTAAATTTAATTAAGTTATTCTTGAATTTTAAGTACTTGATCTTATCTTGAAATTCTTTGACCTTGAACGACTCTTGAACTTTTATAAATCTTGAATTCGTCTCGGACTCTTATGAACTTTTAAATTGAACTTTTCTTCAATTCATAAACTGTAACTCACTCACTACGTTTTCGTAGTTGAAACTTTATCTCATGTTTCAGGAACTAAGCGTAAGTTATGAAGTGCATTGCTCAGGCGGGTCAAGTCTTTTATGTGAAGTGTACCTTGGGAAGAAGACCTTATTTTGGGAATTTTATTTAAAAACATTTTGTTATGTACTATGGTCTTACGTTGAATCTTGGTTGTACCTTTGAAATGTACTTTTTAATTTATATCTTAATGACTCGAACCGTTAATTTTAGTGTAACCCGTGAAATGATTCTTTGCTCTTCACATTCCGTGTTTCCGCTTTAGCGGGGTGTGACAGAAAATCAAACCCTCTCTCATTAAAAATAATAGATATTAATAGTTTTGATATAAAGTTTTTGTGCACATATTTGCGTAAAACTCATATTTGGTGTAAAAATGTCACACCCCGCTAAAGCGGAAACACGGAATGTGAAGAGCAAAGAATCATTTCACGGGTTACACTAAAATTTAACGGTTCAAGTCATTAAGATTTAAATTGAAAAGTACAAAAGTTAAAGTTACAACCAAGATTCAAGTTAAGACCATAATACATAATAAAATGTTTTTGAATAAAAATCCCCAAAATAAGGTCTTCTTCCCAAGATACACTTCACATAAAAGACTTGACCCGCCCGAGCAATGCACTTCATAACTTACGCTTAGTTCCTGAAACATGAGATAAAGTGTCAACTACGAAAACGTAGTGAGTGAGTTACAGTTTATAAATTGAAGAAAAGTTTCAATTTGAAAGTTCATAAGAGTTCGAGACAAGTTCAAAGTTCGTGAAAGTTCAAGATTTGTTCGAAGTCAAGAAATTCACGATAAGTTCAAGTGCTTAAAATTCAAGAATAATTTAAATTCAAGATAATTTAAATGAGTTCAAGTCCAAATAAGTTCGAGCTCAAATAAGTTCAAAAAATGTTCAAAGGGAGTTCAAAATAAGTTCAATAAGTTCCAAGTTAAGTTCAAAGTCAAGTAGCGTAGCGAGCGTAAAAGTTCGTAGTCATTACCTAGCGGTGGATTGATCCACATAAGTAAGACAGTAAGTAAGTATATGCGTAAATAAAGACCTATGATCCTCGAGTTGTACCAACCACTAAGCTTAATATACGTAAGATTTAGTTTTTCACACTAATCCGATTCTGGTCAAGTTCATGCCCACTAGTTCCAGTTTAGAGTTCGAGTTCGCGAGAACTTAGCAATATGTACCCAGGTTGCTACCCATAAGTAAGGAGTGACCGCTCCTAAGTATCGATACCCATAATCTATGCTAACGGCTTGTGTTAATAGTGTGAGAGTTCAGTTCCAAGAAAATCTGTGGGGCATTTAGTTCGTTCCGTTTCTAAAAATCGTTTGTTTGTACTTACGGCGCTATATCCTCACCTAGGGTTTTGCTCCAAAAATACAACCAAGCTATCATTGTCTAATCAAATATCCAAAGAGGCAAACCTAGGGAGTCTAAAGTAAGCCAATCCGAACAATTGATGTTGTCTACGCATATTAGTTCCAAGTTCCAAAATAGTTCAAAAGTTCTCAAGTTTCAAGAGTTCAAAGACTTCCAAGTTCAAAAGTTTCCAAAAAAAAGAAAGTAGCTCCATTAGTTCAAAAGTTTCCAAAAATAGAAGGGTAGTTCAAATAGTCCAAAAGTTTCCATAAATAGAAAGGTAGTTCAAGTAGTTCAAAAGTTTCCATAAATAGAAAGGTAGTTAGTTCAAGTAGTTCAAAAGTTTCCAAAAGTAGAAGTAGTTCAATTAGTTCACATATTCGAGCACGAAGAATAGTTCACACAAAGATATTGTTCACAAAATAATTTGATCTCATGTTTCCCCCAAAAAGAGTACTTAAAAAAAGTAAAAGTAAGGAGGGGTGTAACTCACGGTTTGCAAAGATAAAGAGCTCGGAAATCGGTCGGAACGGGAGTCGGGAATCACGGGTCACCTAATGATACCAAGATAGTCCAATTATTATTAACTTAATATGTTATTGTACTTAAGTTTATACAATTGAGTTTTTAATTAAACTTTAAGTGTCAAGGTTAAGTTTAATCAAAATAGTCCCAAAGCGGTGAAAGTTACGTTTTTGTCAAAAAGTCCAATTTTAACGTTTATTATTGTTAGGTCATGAGTGTTTTTGCTCGCTGCATTGGTTGGCATTTTTCTAATGAAATTTGGGCAGCGCTTCCGCGCCCAAATTTCATATCCAAAAATGTACCTACCAATTCCGCTCACAAATACATACAACACCATTTTATATTCAAACAAGTCCATTTAAGTTTCAAAAGTTCATTACAAGACCCAATTGTTATTACTTTTACATATTCAGTCCCAAAATGTTGTTTCACGAAAAGTCAGCGGGTCAACAAGTTCCAAAACGTCAAATAACGAAAACTCGGGAAACTGGTCAGGCCAGTGCGCCGTTGTGACCATTGGAACGGCGCACTGTGGCCAAAAATTCCACCCTGTGCGTCGTCCTGGTCTCTGGAACGGCGCACAGGTCGCGGGTTTTTGAAGTTTTGTTGTAAAACGTTTATTTAGCCACAGATTTCAACTTGCATTCGGTCTAAACTTAATAAAATGTTATTTTATCAGTTTCTAACACGTTTTTGTTCATAAAAACATAGATCTAAGTAACATTTTGGTTAAAAACGTTTTTGGTCCTAAAAAGTCATGGATTTGTATAAAACGTGTTTTGAACCGATAGATCTTACATGCAAGTTGTTATTTTCATAAAAACAGTAATAGGAAGAAATCTACCGGTGGAAATCGTTTGGATGATGATTTGGTGAAGTTTGAGCTCCGAAAATCTTTACAAAAATGGTCCTTTTCGAAAGTTTAGCTTCTCCTTGCTTCTCTTGGTGTTTTAAATCGATTTGTGTGGATGGAATATAGTTTTAGTGCTGGAAATCTCCTGTTCTTGATGAGTTTTTGAGAGAAAAGTTGAGAGAAAGTGTGTGTGTTTTTATGTTTAAAGTTTATAAAAATGAATAAATGAAAAGAAATAAAGAAAATGATGGTAAAGAGGGGTTGGGACTGTGAAATGCAGTAATTATGGACCTATGCCCGAGTTTGGTTGGGTGTTTTTGTTGCAAAATCGAGACATGCAGAATTTTCAAAAAAAAATTCGGCGTTAGTCCTCCAGGACGGCGCACAAGGTCACTGTGCGCCGTTCTGGACCAGTTTTGTAACAAATTTTTGATTTTTGCTGTTTTTGTATAATTGCGTCGTTGGACCTTTTCGTTAACTAAAGTTTTTAAAGTATGTTACATTATGAACTTAGGAAGGTTCATTAGGTGTTTTCTTGGCATTAGGACTTATATAAGTTGGTTCCGGTTGTGATTCCGACACGTGCGCGTTTCCGATAAAAGTTCAATTTAAAGATAAAATAGATAAAACGAGAGACATAGAGCGTAAAGAACACCTGAAATTTGACGGTTGTCACATTCTCCCCGGGTTGAAAGGAATTTTGTCCCGAAATTTAGTTCGTTTCATGGGGAAGAAGTGCCGTCGGATCACGGTGGATTCTCCTGACGAATTTCGGTCCCTACGTCTTCACGCGGTTGTGGGGCTACGTCGGATGTTCCACCGAACTCAGAGATGGGAACGAGGTTCTGTCTAGGTCGTCTGACCGTGGAGTCAACAACCTAAACGGTTCATCAAGGAAACTGGGTTAGGTAGCAACTTAGACCTTGTCTAGAGAGAGATGACGAGGGTTTCATCCGATGAACACTTTTCATGTGTGAGAAGGGAACACATAAGAGTGTTAAGAGACGGTTGGGAAAGTTAAAGGCAGTGAAGAGTCGGACCGATGCATTCCAAGACTTAGATTGGACCGGTGTACTTCGGGCTCAGTTTGCCGCGTTCTCAGAAGCAGGCCATCCTCCTTCATGGCGATATCCTGTGGGATACTCTATTGCCATCTTAGGGATTGAGGGCTTTTCTTCTAGATGGTCACGCGGCTCCTTGGCCGGGTACGGAAAGCTTCAGTCTTTCTCAGAGTTAAGGACGGACGTCAGACCTTGCAATTCGTCGACCGTCAGCTTCTAGCCGATAGGGTGGTGTTCGACACTTGCGTCCATGTAGAGACTGTAGGGTGTAATCTTGTTGCTGGCATGGAGGCCGTTGACCTAGGTGAATGGTGAGGGGGTGATGAGGTCTATCCGCTTTCCTAGCGATTCTAGGGAGGGTATTCCGAAGAGAGTGGGACGCAGGTCGACTAATAGAGGGATGGGTCTTGGTGCCCCGCCTTGACCTCGGAGTAAGTGAGGTACTCGGCTGGATACAAGGAAATGTCCTTGTTCATGTCTGCCCAGAACAGTAATCTCGGGGACTCCTGGTACAGCAAGTCGGATCCCGTATAGATGGAACAACAGTTCGATGGCCCTTGACGGGAATGGGTTCACGAATACCTTCGGATTTCAAAACTCGTGCTCGAAGCTTGGCGTAACGAGTTTCGCTTGGCCTGAGTTCGAGTTCTTGCATGGTTGGCTATGAAATCGGGGAAATATTCTTCTCGGGTTCAGAACTTGCACTTTGGAGAATTGGTGTACAACTCCTGGCCTCGGGAGAGTTCTTGGGTGAGCTCGGGATGTTCACAGGATCCTCCTTGAGTAGGTGAGAGTGTTGACAAGGAGTATGGTCATTAATCGTCCAAGTACGGCCTACACACTTTGTTCATTAAGTCCATGATCGCCGTTGGTGTGTTGGTTAGGCCTACTGATAGAGAGGAGACTTGCATGACTTGCATCGAGTTTGGGGAATGCGGATAACGTCGCGAATCTGGTGGTAATCCGGGCGGAGGTCGACTTTTGAGAAGTAAGTTGCATCCTGCAACTACTCGGATAGGTTGTCGATCCTCGGGAATGGTCATCAGTTCTGGATGATTTGCTCGATGATTTCATGACGCTTAGCGTACAAACGGAAGGGTCCGTCTGTCTTTGGTTAGGGAAATTGGGGCTTCCCCTGGAATTGGATTTGAGTGGTAGAGTCAGGGTTGGGAAACTCCTACAGCAGCTTTGGCTGCCTTAGCATCTCAAGTGGTGCTAGATGCTAGGGAGCCTCGGCTATTGGCGCCGTGTCAGGAGCGAGGTTTATTCGAGATTTCCGCTTGTCGATTTGGCGGTAGCCGGACAATTTCTCAGGAAGGCATTGGATGGTCCTTGACTACAGAATGTCTTGGACTCGGCTTTCCTTAGATTTACGTTCGACATCGTGAGCGGAGGGTGCGTCGTAGTCCCTCTCGAGATACTGGTGCATCATCGAGGGATACACGCAACGAAGTTGTCATTCAGGTTTGTCCTCCTGAACAACGGGAGTTTCACTTCATGGGAAGGGATACGGGTGAGCTTGTCGGAACGAACGATCTTGGCTCAATAATGGGGTAACCGATCTATCCCAACGATAGCGTCAAAGCTTGATGGTTCAATAGGAGTTAGGTTGATGGGAAAAGTTTTAGGCAAACGAAGTATTAGAAATCCTAAGTTTGCATTCGTAGCTTCAACTATTGGTCATTAGCATATTCGATGGAAGGCTATCCGCACGGCTTTAGGTCCTAAGCTGATGAGGGGTCAAATTTCTAAGGGGGGCAAGGTTCCCTTCGGTTTTTGAATCAATCAGTACGGAAGGAAAGGGTTATTTGACAGGGAACGTACCAGTAGTCGCATTGGGGTCCTGAGGGGTTTCCTCGGCCGTGATTGCGAGAGCACTGAGGGTCTCTGTGGTACGCTCTAGGAGACAATCCCCACGGAGGTGTTGGTCGCTCCCACATTCGAGGCATAGCAGCTTTCTGTTGGCATTTTCCGGACAGCACCAGGGGTAATGCCCTACTGTGTTGCAAAGTCTGCATACCGGGCATTTTCGGGCATGGTGGAAGTGGCACCTGCTGCACTGGGGGCGTGGTCTGGAGTGGGTTCGGGTTACGGTGGTGGATTCCTGGTTGATGCTGGCCCATGAAGTTTGGTGGTGTATTTTCCTTCTCTTATTCTCACTTCGTTGGAAGAGGGCTGGAGGGGGAGGTAGGAGGTTGGTTCCAAAACCCTCGTCCTCGTCATGCTTGGTCGGTCCAAGAGGGAGAAGGGGTTCGTTGATTCCGAAGATCCCTTGGTTGGTTCCAGCGACGATCTGGGCGATCACGCTTGGGAGTAGCGCTAGGAATTGCACAACGATCTGCTTGGCTATGCGATTCTCGCGTCTTCTCCAGGGAGGCATAGTTCTACAAGGGAAAGAAGAAACTAGTTTAGAATGCGCCATTTGGAATATTCTACTAGAATTCGACTCAGAGTTAGCGACCATCGAATACACGAGAGTAATGAGAGTGAACAATTAGCACAAGTACGATAACGAAAGTAGTAAAAGAATATACAAGCAAGGTAACAGTATACGCGCGATGATGATTTAAGAATTTGTAATAATGTTTGGCAATAGAGTAAAGGTTCACTTGACAAGACAAGTATAGTAAAATAGAAGATAGAAGTTTTCAATAATAATGGAAGGTTTTAGTACATAGAACGAAATACTGAGAGAAGTACAAGTACAATACATAGAGAAATAATAGGTAATGGCTTAAGTCGTGTACAATGATAAATTACGACTAAACCGGTACAGTACAAAATAAAGGAAGATATGCCTAATAATGCTCTTCAAAGAACATCATGGCAGCGAGGGCTACGATAAGCGCTCCCATGACTACGCAGGCTCAAGTGAGGCACTGCTCGGTCCGGGCGGTGGCCTGAACCGTTAGGATGATTCGTCGGGACTGCTGTGCCAACTCGTTCGCGGCATCGGAGACTTCAAAGAGAAGGAGACCCTGCTCCTGGGCTTCTTCCGCGAGTCCCCGGACCTGACGGTGCAGGTTGAGGAACGCATCCGGTGGAAGAGGCTGGTGAGTAGGTGGCATCATGGGTCGGGAGGGTCCGGACTCCTGGGCACGTCGTCTTTCTTCGATAAACTGACGATCCCATGCGTAACGCTCCGATAGCGGAGTACGAAAGGCGGGATCGTAGGATCCAAGAAAGACTGGGGAGGTGCGGGTCGGAACGGGCCTGACTACTGATGCATAGGTGCTCCAGCGTTGGGTCCTCGAGGCTGTGGTGCTGCAACGGGCACCAGCCTAGGAGGTGGGAGTACCGTCCTTGGGCTGGACCCATTACTGCTGCTGATGGTCTGGGATGTGTCTTTCGTTGGGTCAGTCGTCTGGTGACGCTGACTTTCTGATGCCGTGTGGCCCTCGGAGAGTTCGTGAGAGGGGGAGGCGGCTCGGGGAAGTGATCGAGTCTGGGATCGGGAGTGTGACGAATGAGACATAGCGTATCTGCGAATAGAGAGTTACATAAGTACGGGGGAAACTAAGGATAGGAAAAACGTAAGTAAAATGCATGCACGGGTCAATCATGTGAGTGTTGGGAATTGACAAGACCGGGAATTTATGGACTCAAAACCGTTTAACGATAGCCTTTCACTTTCCGTTCTTGCATAATTCATTTTGAACTATGCATGGTTGATCAAGTCACGCATAGTTGAAAAAGATAATCATGCAATTGCGGAAAGTAATGTTCTAAAGTTTGAACCCGAAATGAATTTTCTGAAAAGCCTTGGTTATAGTTTTGGTTTCGAAAACTTTTTGAAAAATTTTTAAAACCGTTTTCACTATAACCCGGGCTCTGATACCAAGTCTGTCACACCCCGCTAAAGCGGAAACATGGAATGTGAAGAGCGAAGAATCATTTCACGGGTTACACTAAAATTTAACGGTTCAAGTCATTAAGATTTAAATTGAAAAGTACAAAAGTTAAAGTTACAACCAAGATTCAAGTTAAGACCATAATACATAATAAAATGTTTTTGAATAAAAATCCCCAAAATAAGGTCTTCTTCCCAAGATACACTTCACATAAAAGACTTGACCCGCCCGAGCAATGCACTTCATAACTTACGCTTAGTTCCTGAAACATGAGATAAAGTGTCAACTACGAAAACGTAGTGAGTGAGTTACAGTTTATAAATTGAAGAAAAGTTTCAATTTGAAAGTTCATAAGAGTTCGAGACAATTTCAAAGTTCGTGAAAGTTCAAGATTTGTTCGAAGTCAAGAAATTCACGATAAGTTCAAGTGCTTAAAATTCAAGAATAATTTAAATTCAAGATAATTTAAATGAGTTCAAGTCCAAATAAGTTCGAGCTCAAATAAGTTCAAAAAATGTTCAAAGGGAGTTCAAAATAAGTTCAATAAGTTCAAAGTCAAGTAGCGTAGCGAGCGTAAAAGTTCGTAGTCATTACCTAGCGGTGTATTGATCCACATAAGTAAGACAGTGAGTAAGTATATGCGTAAATAAAGACCTATGATCCTCGAGTTGTACCAACCACTAAGCTTAATATACGTAAGATTTAGTTTTTCACACTAATCTGATTCTGGTCAAGTTCCTGCCCACTAGTTCCAGTTTAGAGTTCGAGTTCGCGAGAACTTAGCAATATGTACCCAGGTTGCTACCCATAAGTAAGGAGTGACCGCTCCTAAGTATCGATACCCATAATCTATGCTAACGGCTTGTGTTAATAGTGTGAGAGTTCAGTTCCAAGAAAATCTGTGGGCCATTTAGTTCGTTCCGTTTCTAAAAATCGTTTGTTTGTACTTACGGCGCTATATCCTCACCTAGGGTTTTGCTCCAAAAATACAACCAAGCTATCATTGTCTAATCAAATATCCAAAGAGGCAAACCTAGGGAGTCTAAAGTAAGCCAATCTGAACAATTGATGTTGTTTACGCATATTAGTTCCAAGTTCCAAAATAGTTCAAAAGTTCTCAAGTTCCAATAGTTCAAAGAGTTACAAGTTCAAAACACTACTAGAAACAGGGCTATCCTTGACCCGCTTTTTATGACCCACGCAGAAATATGACGCGCAATATCCAGGGTCATAAAACAACAGTCATTTTGAGTAAAGAGATGACGCGTTTTTAGATGTGTCATAACACATGGGTCATAATCAGTTAAAATTAAGATTTCGTTATGACGTTTGTTTTTCTTCGTCCTAAATAGGTGTCATGTATATTATTTTTGTCATAGAATCTGCTTAAAATTAAAAAAACCCTAAACCTATTTTTTTCCCCCAAAACTTCCCGCTCTCTAAAATTTCCCCCCTCCCCTCTCAAACTCTCAAAACCTTCGAAACAATCCACATTCGTTCAATTATCCCGCCCTAATTTCACAGTCATTCAATCCACTCTCAAAACAAAGCAAACGAAATCTATAGCTTCAATTATCGCGTACTCCAGGTACCTATTTGAACAGTTTTTCTTCATCATTTCATGTTCCCGGTTTTATTCACTAACTTGTTTTACCTATTTGAACAGAAAAAACTACAAAGCAAACGAAATCTATAGCTTCATTTTTCAAAACTCTCAAAACTCTCCAGGTGTTAAGGATTTGCAGTTAAGGTATGCCCTAATTTACTCAAAATATTACATTATTGTTTGATTGATAGCTGTAGAGTTATAAAATCAATTTACTGTATCATTTTTTGTATCAATTTATGGTAAAATTGTATGCACACCAGGTGTTTGTGAAAATGTTACTATGATATTTTTGGTGTTTGTGAATAATATTGTATAGTTTAATAGAGTAAACTTATACTGTAAATGATTTGTATAATGTAACATGTATTGTTTAATATAGTGTTAAGGTAGTTATTTAGTGTTTTTGGTATCATAATAATGTAATATTTTCTGGTGTTCTTGTTATTTGTATGGTGTTAAGGTAGTTATTTAGTTATTTGTATGGTGTTAAGGTAGTTAATTAGTTAACAGTAAGATAATGTTTTGGTATCATAATCCAGTAATCTTTTTATGTTTTAGTTTAATAAGAATCGACACTTACACGAGATGTTTCTGTTTTAATAAGGTAATGGATAAATCTTGGATTTTTTGCGATAGATTATCAATTGAATACGAGGAAGGTGTGAATGCCTTTTAGAGTTTGCACAATGCAACAACCCAATTCCGACGCCATTCCGTTGTCCTTGTTTAAATTGTATCAATTTGTGTCACACTTCCATCTCCAACGTACGTTTTCACCTGTTTAAACACGGTTTCGATGATAAGTATAGTGTTTGGTCCTTCCATGGAGAAATTTCATCTAGAGATGAAGCTCCTTGCCCTAATGAGTCTAGACCTCCTGAGTTCGATTACACAAAGGGGATGCTACATGATGCCTTCACATATGCAGAGAATGAACCTAGTTTACTGAAGTCCCTTCTCGAAGAATGTGACAAGCCACTGTTTGAAGGGTCAAAGCATAATGCACTAAATGGATTGCTGAAATTCCAAAATTTGAAGGGTCCAATTTGGCTGGTCTGATACAAGCTTTGATGCTTTATTGTGAGCTAAATGATGTTTTGCCTTCAAATAATACAATCCCTAAGTCGTTATACGAGGCCAAGAAGTTGCTAAAAGGAATAAGCATAGAATACATTAAGTATCCTGCTTGTGAGAATGATTGTGTCCTGTTCTGGGATGAGCACAAGGATGCTTCTCACTGTCCAACTTGTGGCACTTCTCGGTGGGAAGGAGAATAGCAAGACGGTGCCGAGGAAAAGTCGTTTGGTATTTCCCGCCCATTCCTAGATTTAGAAGAATGTTCTCGTCACCAGAAACCGCACATGCCCTAACTTGGCACGCGCAAGGTCGGGTCAGTGATGGCAAGCTAAGACATCCTTGTGATTCCCCATCTTGGAAGCTTGTTGACGACAAGTGGAAAGAATTTGGAAAGGAAGATAGGAATCTGAGATTAACCTTGTCCGCGGATGGTATAAACCCTCATAAGTCATTAAGTGCAAAATATAGTTGTTGGCCAGTTACCCTAGCAACATACAATCTGCCCTCTTATTTGTGTATGTCAAGAAAGTTCATGATGTTGACTCTACTGATATCAGGTCCAAGGCAACCTGGTAACAGTATTGATGTCTACTTGGCACCACTAATAGCAGATTTGAAACAGTTGTGGGAACCTGGCGTTAAGACGTATGATGCTTATAAGAAACAGTTCTTCGATCTAAAAAGCAGTCTTACTTTGGACTATAAATGACTTTCCCGCGTATGGTGACCTGTCGGGGTGTGTTACCAAAGGTTATAACGCGTGTCCATTATGCTCAGAGGATACCTACTCACAGTGGTTGCCAAAATCCAAAAAAGTATGCTTCCTCGGGCATAGAAGATTCCTCCCACTTACACATCCTTTTCGCAAAAGAAAAAAAGATTTCAATAATGAACAAGAGACCGCTGTGATGAGAAAAACCGAGGATCGGTGAAGTTGTTTACGACTATCTGGAAGGGTTTAAAAG
>CAJVGC010000512.1:0-59434 GCA_910822075.1 Senecio squalidus | reverse complement strand
CAAAACACGGATTTTAGGAAACGTCTCCACAAATTAGTATGGAATGTTTATCTAGAGCCTGACGAATTTGAGGAGGGGTGGATACTTTTGATTAAAGAGTTCGTTCTAAATGCAAACAGATGGTTGACTGACATGTTTGACCTCAGGACCAAATGGATCCTGCATACTTCAAACATCTTCTATGTGTGGTTTGATGAAGACTACATCTAGGCGGAAAGTTCCAATTTGGTAACTTTTCGCATGAAGGCAACACCCTCGTCAGTTTTATGATGTGTTTTGAGGCAGACATGGAGTCACAACGGCATAAATCAAGATCTCCTTGACCACGCTACAGACACAACTTCACCTAAAATCAAAATCCTTTAAAGGTTGAAGTTCATGCATCGATGGTATACACAGAGAAATTTTTAATGAGGTTCAGAACGAGATAGTGAAAGGTATATTTAGATGCGCACACAACGGTGTACTGAAAGTAATGGTGTTCAGGTTTATCAGATGATACACAAAGACCAACGATGCAAGCCAATAGCTGAATTGAAGGTATTTTTCAAACAATCCATCTTTTAATTCATTGTTTGTATAAACAATATACACTGGTATATATTATGTATACACCAGTGTATATTCACTAGTGTATACAGTTTGTTTTAATCTATATATAATCGTTAGTAACTTATAATATTTTTCTTTTTTAATTGAGGTTGAGCATAATCCAGCGGATGGGACTGCATTTTTCTCGTCATGGTTATCTCTGTCGCCATATATTTGCTGTGTTTCATCGTAATGACATCTGAGATTCCGAGTCAGTATGTGCTTAGGGCGTTGGAGGAGGGATGCATTGCCAGCTGGTATGATCAAACCTCCGAACAAGTATCGTGACAACAACCATGTTGATAAGTTGGCGTATGCAATATTTACAGATGTGAATTATTGTATTCGACTTTTAAGCAATAACGTGGAGAGAGTGTACTGTTATTACCATGAAAAGATCGCTCAACTGAGAACTGAAATTGAAGCTGATCTACGGACAGCTGGTGCTTTCAAAGAAAGAATTATGAAGTCTGTAATGTGTATCGAGACCTGTTAATATGATGTTGAAGTTCCTACTGGTATAAACAACAAGGCTGTCGTAAGAGAAAAAGGAAAAGCTGGTGCTCGTGAAATAGCTGCTGCGAAGAGCAAAAAAGAAAAAGAGGTTGTGCAAAAAGTGTAACAAATGTGCGACACGACTCTAGGAACCATGACCGTGAAATGGCAAAGAATTTGGCCAGAAAAGCAGAGAAGGCGGCCAAAAAAGGCGGCAGCTGAGGCTGCAGAAGATGAAACAGAAGAAGAGTACTCCGGTGATGAAGATTTCACTACGGATTATGAAAGTACTGAAGAAGAGGACCTTTGATTTTGTTTACGCTTTATGTGTTTTTTAAATAATTGAATTCTATGCTTTACGCTTTATGTGTTTTTTAAATAATTGAATTCTATGCTTTATCATGTTTGATTACTTTTTTTAATAATTTGAATTTCATTTGAGTTCATTTGTGTGTTACGTGTTCATTTGAGGAGTTTACTTTTTACTTAATGTATTTACCAGTTTATAAATATGATATTCACTTGTGAATACTTCAAACATCTTCAAACATATCACTATACATTGGTGAATACTTCAAACATCTTTATATTATGTATACACTTGTGTATACATCATATACACAAGTGTATATTATGTATACACATATACACAAGTGTATCTATGTATACACTTGTGTATACACTTGTGTATACATCATATACACAAGTGTATATTATGTATACACTTGTGTATACACTTGTGTATACATCATATACACAAGTGTATATTATGTATACACTGTATATAAATATGATATTCACTTGTGAATATCATATGTATACACTGGTATATACATATGATATTCACCAGTGTATATTGACCCAAATGAGTTTCATTTTTCACTAATGAATATTTATGTATACATTGGTGAATACACTTGTGTATACATCATATACACTTCATATACACAAGTGTATATTATGTATACACTTATGTATACATCATAGTATACACTTATTATGTATACACTTGTGTATACATCATATACACAAGTGTATATTATGTATACACTTGTGTATACATCATATACACAAGTGTATATTATGTATACACTTATGTATTCACCAGTGTACATTACTGAATACACGTATACATCATATACACAAACTTGTGTATATATACATCATATACAAATATCTATTATGTATACACTTGTGTATACATCATATACACAAGTGTATATTATGTATACACTTATGTATACATTGGTGAATACTTCAAAAAATCTATATTATGTATACACTTGTGTATACATCATATACACACGTGTAATATTATGTATACACTGGTATATGATAAAAGCAAAAGATTATAACATTCATGGAAAATACATTAGTAATTATAAACCTAAAAGACTTTTAACATACATTGAAATGCATCAGTATTATTATACTCACCACCATTGTATTTTTGCCATTCATTAAAAAACATTCAAAGTAATCGATAACAAACATTCAAAAGTAATCGATAACACACCATTACTTTTTTCCATTCATACTTTCACAACATTTCACGCTTCACTATTGCAGCCAACTTTATACGATCCTGCAGTTTCTCCTTTTGTGCCTCAGCGACTATCCTCTTTCTTTCATCATATTTCCAGTCTATGTAACCTCTGTTATTCACTGGCGATAACAAGATTTTGGATATATACTTAAACCTCAGCCTTCTCAATGCTTTTTCTTGTGTCTCACTTCCTCCAATATCCAACCCAGACTCCCAATTCTTCACAGGTCCCCCAAAATACGTCTCCATGTGTCTCATCACGAAAACCGCACAATCTATATGGTTATCTACTGTCCTCCAAATCATGTTTGTTCTTTTGAGCTTTTGTTTTTTCAAAAAATGCAGCTTTTTTGTGATTAACATCTTCCAGATGTCTTACAAACATGAGTGCTGCAGAATACATATATATATATATATACACTGTGTATCCACCAGTGTATATATATATATATATTTATAAAAACCGAAAGTATGTTGATCGACTTACCAAGGTTTTCACTTTGTTCCCGTACTTTGCCTCAATTGGAACATCTACTGCACTGTTATCGATTATGTTGACCGATACATTTTGAGGTTGAATACAACCAGATAGTACGAGTGAACAATTGGAAAGAAAACCTGGTTCACATGTAATTTTTGTTTAGTATTCACATAACCTTTTTATAGCAAATCATTCGTTATTAATTAATACTATTTATTTACGATACATACCAGATCCATGTCTTTCATTGACAGTAGTTGTGTGTTGTTTTGCTATAGTCACCATCCTTTTCTGAAAATTTTCAAACGTATCTTCTTTCTCTTTGTATGTGTCATCCATTATATCATCCAACTATTTGTATTGAAAAGAAATTTAATTAAAGTTTCAAAATAAGTAATCTAAATTAAATTAATCTTTAATAATCAAAATTTTACCCAAATAACAGTTGGGAAAAAGAATCGTCGAAGTGCGTTTTCGTCTTGTTGTCCGTTTTCATAATTCAGCACAGCTGCCATACAATCAATAGCTCCATTTAAGATGCATGTTTTTGGGCTCATGCTTTCAATGTACCACGTACATGGTCAGCTCCCATTGGTGGTTCAAATATTATATCCTGTCACAATAAAAAATATTCGTTTTGTGAATATATATTTGTTTATTATATATATCATATACACTAGTGTATATATAAGCTACATTAAAAACTTAGCATTAATGAATAGATATGCTTACTTAGCACCATTTCTCAATGAGAAGACCTCTTCAGCTACACTTATTTCTTCATTTGTGTATTCTGCCCATGGCTCAACAATTCTGTTCTCATAAGGAGACGTGTACGGATGTGAGATTACCAATCGTTTTTTCCTTGGACCAGATGTAGAGGCAATTATCTCCGAATTTGGATTTAATTTGACCTCAGAAGTCATTTCTTCTTTATTTTCAGCAGGAACGGTATCAGTAATTAATGTTTCAACTGTGTCCATTTTTTCATCATTTGTTCCCTGAGATGAATCGATGTCAAATTAAAACATTTTATTCACTAAATACACTAGTGTATACATAATATACACCAGTGTATATTATGTATACACTAGTGTATTTACACTAGTGTATACCACTGGTGTATATTATGTATACACTGATGAATATTATTCTTTTTACAATTTTGTATACATAATCAATTTATAAGAAAAAAATATATTACCTGAATTTGATCGCCTGCCGTTTCTTTCTGGGCACTTGACACCTCCTTTGAATCATTCAATTTTTGCTGCATTTGTTTGTTACCAATTTCTTGTGTCAGGCCTAGACTAAAACTAGGAATATATTTTTCAGCGTATTCTTTTTCTTCATTATAAGTTTTTACAATATTATCAACTATTAAAATTAATTCATCATCTACAATTACCGGGGAAAGGTTGCGCGGATCATTCTCATTTTGAATATCTGAGTTGCTTTCAGGGAATTTGCTTGCGATGTCAGCAAGCACTTCCTTCACAACCTCATCTTCCTTATTCTTTCCATCCTCCCCTGTATTTTGCTTGCTGCTTTCAGGGAATTTGCTTGCTGATTCCCCTTCCTTCTCCCCTTTATTTTTTCCATCCTCCCCTGTATTTTTCCCATCGTTTCCATCATTCCCACCATCATCCTTCCCATCGTTTCCATCATCATTCCCACCATCATTTCCACCATCATTCCCACCATCATTCCTACCGTCATCCTTCCCATCGTCTTTATCACCCTCATTTTCATCTTGAACATTTCCAGCTTGTTCATCTTCAACATTTTCATTTTCTTTTCTTTCCTCAGCCTCATCATTTCCAATTCCCTCTTCAGACGCTTTTGATTTTTCACAGCTTGCTTCTGGGATTTCAACGTCATCTTCATCTTGATCTTCAACAATTTCTTCTTCATTTGCATCTTCAGCCGGTGTTGATTTTTCACCGCTGCTTGCTTCTGGGATTTGAAAATCTTCTCCGTATAATTTTATAAATGTTTCTTTCCACTTTTTCAGAGATTCACTTTCCGGGAAAAACTTCAAATAATTCCCCAACATAAACGTGACAATTCTCTTTTGATCATTTATTGTTTCGTGCATTTCTTCTAGATATAGAAGACAATCCTACAAGAACATAGTAATTCACATCATTTTAATGAAACAGAAAAAGAAAAAAAAATAATAAACTTGTATTCCTATTCACTGATATGTACTGAAATTACCTTTTCGTTTGTTGGTTCATCAAGATACATCTTGAGTCTTTCCTTGTAGATTTTTTGATCTCTTTTGTCCTGTTTTATTGCCTTTTCTCTTTCCTCGTCACTTTCACTTTCACTTCCATCTTCCATGTCTTCTTCACGTACATATCTGTTCTTTGATACCTTCCCAAAAACTCCATTTTTCATTTCGAGTTCCTGTCTCTTCTTGATTAAACTGAAATTCCAGGATCCCAATGCCGGTCTTCTTCTAGGAACATCCATACCTTGAACTATTGTATTATCCAAATACAGAAGCTACAATTACAATTTAAAATATACATTAGTTGGCATATATTGTATTGACTAGTCTATAGTCTGTATATTCATTAGTGAATAAACCTTGTATACACTAGTGTATACAATGTTATTCACTAATTAATATGCATTGGTGTATACACAATATACACCATACACCTGTGTATATTGTGTATACACCTGTGTATATTTTGTATATTGTGTATACACTTTGTATTCAGTAATTAATATACATTGGTGTATACATAATATTCAACTGTGTATACACCAGTGAATAAACTTTGTATACCCTAGTGTATACAATGTGTATTCACTAATTAATATGCATTGGTGTATACACAATATACACCATACACCTGTGTATATTGTGTATACACCTGTGTATATTTTGTATATTGTGTATACACTGTGTATTCAGTAATTAATATACATTGGTGTATACATAATATACAACTGTGTATACACCAGTGAATACACTTTATTTATAGTTATTAAAAATATATAGACAAGTTAAGGAATCGTACCATCAAAAGTGTTATTGGTCCTGAGTAGAATTCTGCTTCTTTATCATTCCACTTCGACTTTCCTGTTTTCACCAGCTCAAGTATATCCAGTTGATGTTCTTTATGTCGACTCCCATCTTCAAATAGCCGACAACAGATGTATCCAGATATCCCATTTTATCTGTCAGCCCCATTGTATTTACAAACAGAACCAAGAAATCTATTAAAAAATCCCACGTGGGCAATCTTTCTTCTATGATTCTATCCCTCACCGCCGTTGCAGTTATAACCACTTTTTTCTTCTCGTTTTCGTAATTTAGTTTCCAATTTTCTTTCACGTCGTCGTGGTATTCCAATGATGTGATCTTAACCCCTTTGTTTGGGATTCCGAGCACATCATGGATCTGATCGGCTGTAATTGGGATGAACTCACCGTTGTTTAGATTTATTCTCATCTTCTTCTCATCAAAATTTTGTAAAACAAAATACGGGAGTTTTCCTGGAAGTGTGTCCAGTTTGTTTTTCAATGCATTCCCAAATCCATGATCTTTCAAACACTCCTTCTGGCTTTCGCTGAGTGTTTTTATTGCGTCGTGTAATGGTTTTGGAGTATTTTTGATTCTAAGTATTCGAAAACTGTCTTCTTCAGCAGCTTCTTTCGACTTTCTTTTTCCTTTTTTTTGTTGATCCATTACCATCAGCACCTGTTTTACCACTTCTGCAACGTTTTTCTTGTCTGCTGTTGTTGGACTGTTTTTTGCTTTTTTCTTTTTAATATCAGCTGCTATTTCTTTTCCTTTTCTTTTCAAATCCCCTGTTCAATAATTGAAATATATATTTAGATGTATATTTCAATAATATATTTGCTTATATATTTAGATGAATATTATATGTATATACCAGTGTATACATATGATATTCACAAGTGAATATCATATTTATAAACTGGTTTTGCTTTTATATACAGTGTATACATAATATACACTTGTGTATATGATGTATACACAAGTGTATTCAGTAATGTACACTGGTGAATACATAAGTGTATACATAATATACACTTGTGTATATGATGTATACACAAGTGTATACCTAAGTGTATACATAATAGTATATTGTTTTATACACTGGTGAAATATTAGTTTATTATTCAATAATATATACAAGTGAATACACTGTATACACTTGTGTATACAGTGTATTAATTTACTTGTGTATACAAATTGAAATTATTCAATAAGAAACTTACTTTTCTTTTCGGTTTCGTCTACTTTCTTCTCTTTTGAAAGCTTTTTAGGGGTTTGTTTTTGTGATCCACTTGAAGCAGATTCTTGTGAGTATGGCACCATATGTTTTGTCATTGGTGATTTCTTTTTCTTCTTCGCTGTAAAAGTGAAAAAAATTAAACAACACATTATAATCTCCGCGCGTAAACACTTGCTATAGCATAAGCAAAGCAGAAATATTAATAAAATGAAATTATCTGGGAAATATTTAGAAGGGGCATTTAATCAAACAGTTGGTGGGCAAACTTCAATCAAAATATTTCCCAGATAATTACAATCTTTCTGATCCAAATGCATTAGCCATTAAGCCATTAACCTTATCCTAAATAAGTAAATAAAAATCAAAACCCTAAAAAATCAAAACCCTAAAAAATCAAAACCCTAAAAAAAACCCAAAAATCATTTTGTTATTTAAACAATTGAAATCGAGATTATTGTACACTGAATATAGTAGTGATTATAATCGATTCAAACATTTTTATATAAATCAAAACCCTAAAAAAAATCGAGAAAAAAATTGAAATCAGAATACTTACATGAACTCGATTCGAGCATTTCTTTCGTTTGTTTATCTTTTTTTGTCATGATTGTTGAATTTTTGTGTAAGATTGTGTTGATTTTTGATCGAGATTTAGTGTGTGTGTGTGTGTTTTTTGGCGGGGAGACGTAGAGTTGTTTGTTTTGTGTTTGATCTGTGCGTTATTTTGAATTTAGGGGGACAGTTATACTGATTAACAAATTAGCCCTCAATTTTGGATTAATTACAAAAATGCCACCTTGAGCTTAGTTTTTGATCTAAATGATCTAATGGTAATTAGATGGTTCGTTCCTAAATAATTGTTGGTTCCTAATTGAACCCACCTATATATATATATTATATATATATATATATATATATATATATATATATATATATATATATATATATATATATATATATATATATATATATATATATATATATATATATATATCCTTTAATTACTTTATTTGCCTTGCATGGAGTACCTATATATATATTTATAATCAATTAAAATAAGTTTTTCTAACTTCACTTAAAATACAAATAACAAAACAAATTTCAATTCGTAGTAAATACAAATATTCAAACAACGGGTCGTATTTGTTTTTTTAAATTTGATTGAAAAGCTAGCTAGCAAGAAACTGTCATATCCATTCATCCAATAATGTTTAAATCTACCTTTATGCTTGTAAGTTACTCACAAATTAAGATTAATATATTAGAATAATTACAAAAATAAGTAACTTACACACAAATTGAGATTGCACTTGATGACCAAAACCAAAAAGAATGGAAGTAAGTATGTAATATGAAAAGACGATCAATGTATTTATAGCCGCCAGGGATTTGAATATTAATTAGAAAATAATAATTTTTTATATGTAAATAATATACTACTACTATTTATATAAGCTACAAATTCAAAAACTTAAAAAGAAAAGAATTTGTCTAAAATAACTCAAATTACTCCGGTTTCTTAGGACAATTATAACATTGACAAATATTTTGAATATATATTACATCATATTTAATATTTAATATATTAAATATAACACGGTGCTATATTTAGAAAGAATTATGTATAATTTATTGGTCTCATATATGAAATTCTTAATAACTTTAAATTTCCAAATTGATTCAATAATCAGTAAATCCATTTTTTATAATCATTAGACTTTCTATGGAATCAATTTTTGATTTTGTTTCGGGTTTTCTAAACTTGAGGTGATTTGATTGTTATAGCAATTATGAAATATATATATATATATATATATATATATATATATATATATATATATATATATATATATATATATATATATAGAATTAGGATATAATAAAAAGGTTTTTAAAATAAAAAGGGTAGGGAGTGTTGTGGGGCTGACACCTGTCCCGAAATTGAAAACCCAAAAAAATCCCGTGAAAGGGCAAAATGGTCATTTCGCGCTGAGTTCTTTTTTTTACCGTCTTCTTCGTAGGGATGAATCCTAAATGAGTTTTTTACTTCGTCTTCTTCGCGCGAGATTTGTACATATTTTAGAGGTAGATATTCTTTATTATATTATAAATACATATTTTTTTACAATTGTGAATACCCATTTTTCTTCAATTTTTTTTTTAATCGTTGATCTGATTTTCTTCAATTTTTCGAAAATCGGAATGGATTCAACTGCTTCAGGTTCAGGTTCTTCAACTGCTAACTTGTGTAAGTATTTCTTGTTCGAAAATTCAATTTTTTGTTTTTTTTTCCTAAATCGTTTGTAAAAATTTAGGTTTTTTTTGTTACATGTTATTTTGCTAAATTAACGACAATTTTAGCTAATTGATTTTATCAATTAGATTTTCTGTTTTAAAAAGTATTGATTTTTAATAGTGATATCAAATTTTTATATATGTATAATGTTTTTGTGTTGCTTAATTTTAGGGTTTATGTGTGTTTTTGGTGTTATTTGTGTTTTTTTGGATGCATATTATTAGTATGAACAGTCATATGCACAAGAATTTCTGATAACACACATGACTTTTACTACTTTTTTTGTGTTGCTTAAAATTAGGGTTTATGTGTGTTTTTGGTGTTATTTTGTGTTTTTTTGGATGCATATTATTAGTATGAACAGACCTATGCACAAAAATTTCTGATAACACACATGACTTTTACTACTTTTTTTAAACAATTTTTGCAAAGAATGTTACTTATTTTTGATTTACAAACTGTTCATTCCTGTGTCAACATTCCACCACGACGAGACCTCCTTCCACAAGTCTGATGCGATACGACACAACCCAAAAAAGTTGCTTTTAATTCTATGCAAGGGATGGCTGGTCTACTTGCATCATATCTAAGCAGCCAAACATGTTGACTCTTTGTCTTGTTGTCAATAGCTACATGTACATGCATTTGATTTTAAAACCAATAGTTGGCTAAATTAATGTTTCCTTGAATAACAAATCTAGGTAAGTTATATAAATTATGTTCTTTTTATTATTTGTGATGCATATTATTACCTTTAAATTGTTCTATCTGTTGGTGTGGCACATATTTAATATTTATTTGCTATCTGCTGTTGAGGGCGTGTGTGTACGACTTATTGGTTATTTATACAAAGAGTAAATTGTAAAAGCCGTCTATGTGTTTTGTGTTCTACAGATGAAGACAACACATCTAGAGTTTATATTCCCGATGTATATCCGAAACCTTTAAAAGGTGCTGTTTTTTTATCGGTTGACCAGGCGTATGATTTCTACAGATCCTATGCACAGAAATCTGGGTTTGAGTGTAAACGGGGAGGAGCGTATAATCCTATGTGTGCAGACCCAAATTTGAAATATTTTTACTGCAGCAGAGAAGGTTTTAAACCGAAAAGTAAATGTGCAAATAGTGTAGGGCATTTAGGAAAAGAGAATGTAGATAATAGTAACATAATAAAAAGAAATCGCGCTTCTATTCGTTGTGGATGTAAAGCTCAAGTAAGAATCAAAAAAAGAAATGATAACATGTATGAGGTATATATGTTTGTTGAGGAGCATAATCACGGGATGGTTAATGAGAAAGATAGGAAGTTTTTAAAGGCATATCGTGATTTGTCATATACCAAAAAGCAGTTTCTATACCATGTTTCTGTTGCAAATTATGGACCAGTCAAGGGTTTTAAATTGATGAAAGAGTTGTATGGTGGTTTTGAAAATATTGGGGCTAGTGCAAATGATTGTAAAAATTTCAAACGTGAACTCAGTTTATTTGTTGGTGATCGCGATGCAGAAATGTTAATTCAGAAGCTGAAGAGTAAACAAGAATTTTGTCCAGGTACATTTTTCCTACTGCACATAACGTATTTTTGTGATTTGCATTGCTTGATTCAAGTATTTGTTATGTTGAATTCAGTTTTAGTGTTTGAGTTTGCATTTGTAGTTTGTTATCTAATTATTGTGTTGGAACTGTTTAACTGGTGATTGGACTCGCCTTTGTAACTGATTATTTGACCATTGCGGTTTCCAAATCCTAATAATTACTTTTTAAAATATATAACATTTGCGTCTCGTTAATTTATTATTCAAAGGTCAGAGAATCAGGTTTGAATAGGCGTTTTCTCATCGGCTGCAACAACTTATAATAAAATTTACTTGTTCATCCTTGTTAGAACTTAAGATTTAAGAGTTCGTCAATCCACTTTCACAAAAATTCTTTTCTTCTCTGTTTCATAAAATGGTCATTATCGGTCCCTTTTTCCTAGTGCACATAACTGTTTTTTTTTTCAATATATGTTTTTTATTACTAGTTTTTGTTTTGTTTTTTCAGTCATTTCTCTTTGTTTTTTCCAGGTTATTTTATGGATTATTTGACTGACGATACAAATACACTTTCTTGTTTGTTTTGGGCCGACGGGCAATCAAAGATGAATTATGATGCATTTGGCGATATTGTGTCGTTTGATGCTACTTTCAGATCAAACAAGTAAAAATCCTTTTTTTTGTATCTATGAAGTTTTGAGTATTATTTTGTTTTTTTAGTTAATTTATTTGTATTTTTTTATTTATATACAAGATGGTTTTTGTACCTTTTACGGGTATCGATAATCACAATCGTTGTGTGACGTTTGGAGCTGGTTTGCTTGCAAAAGAGAACATTGTATCGTACAAGTGGTTACTTAATAGTTTTAAAACTGCATTTGGTAAAGATCCCAAAATTTTGGTAACTGATCAAGACCCCGCTATGAAGCAAGCAATTCCTTCTGTTTTTCCAGATTCTAGACACCGTCTGTGTATGTGGCATATAATGCAGAAGTTTACTAAGAAGGTATATTTTTTCGGGTGCACATCTCTGTTTTTCCTTTTTTTATGGTTTTTTTTTTTGTTTTTTTTTTTTTTGTTTTTTGTTTTTGTTTTCACAGGTAGGTCCAACTCTAAGTGGTAATACAACATTCAAGAAAAGAGTTTGTAACATTGTTTGGACGGACAAAATATCACCTGATGTATTCGAGAAAGAGTGGTGCTCCATCATACAAGATTTCTCTCTCGAGGCTAACAATTGGCTTTCTGATATGTTTGATTTACGGGCAGATTGGATTCCTGCATTTTATCTTGACGAACCAATGTATGGTCTTATGCGTACTACATCTCGGTCGGAGAGTGAGAATCACTTTTTTGGAAAGTTGACTAACTCAGAGTTGACTCTTGTTGAATTTCTTAGTCATTTCGACAGTGCTATTGATTGTCAACGGTTTACTCATGATAAGAATGATCACGAATCGAGTTATTCAGCTCCAAATCTTAAAACAAGTCTGCCTATCGAGAAATATGCTGCTGATAAGTATACACGAACACTTTTTTTCGATGTTCAAGATGAAATCTATGCTGCATTGATGTCGTGTCATTCAATTTCTAGGAGCTGTGTTGATGGTATCCAAAGTTATAACATTCTTGATGTTACTAATCGCAACACCAACAATGTTGACGTAGTTGGTGATGAATGGGATGGGAGCAGTCGTTGTTTTCAGGTACTTTTTTGTCATTTAAATTTCCTTTAATAGATTATCCAGCTCAAATTTACAATCATCCAGCCTCCTAAGATCCGAACTGTCGACAACCCACACCAATCCATCAGTTTGCTCAAAGTAGTTTCTCCAGTAAGACCGTATAGTCTTTTGACCTCCAACGTCCCATATGTTAAGAGTATACCTTAATACTAAAACCAAGTTCCGTAGTTATGCCCTGATGTCCTAATATTATCGAAAATAAAATAGTAAGAAAGAGAGAGAGTATATATATTTGTGATAGATCATTGTTTTGATATTTGAAACCAAGAGTAGGACTGATAACACTTTGTATCTTCACCGTTTATTTTCAGAATTATTACTTCTTTTTTTTCAATAAATTTGTTACTTTTTATTTTTTGCAGGTTTCGTTTAATCAATCTGATGAAACAACTTTCTGCAGTTGCAAACGTTTCGAGTGTTATGGTCTACTTTGTCGTCACATATTCTACGTTTTTAGGATGTGTAAAATTAACCAGATACCACCCAAATACTTGCTACGAAGGTGGTCAAAAGATGCTTTTTCTCCTAACCCTGTTCGTCCAAATGTTGTTGTTAATGAGTTGGGGAATTTGAGCAAAGACATAGAAGATGCGTTTCGTGGCATATATAGAAGTGTTGAAGAATCTGTTAATCGTATTGCAAATGACATTACTAAACTGCGTGCATATCAAGAGAAACAAAAAGAACTACTCGAAAGTATTTCTGTTGAAGTTCCCGTTCCACCTAAATTGAACAAAAATGAATTGATGTGTTCACTGCTTGGAGTTTCCGAACCTGCTGCTGATGCGGATATTGTTAAAGTCCCTACAGATATTCGTAATAAAGGTTGCGGTTCAAAGAAAAGAATTGTTTCACAAGCCGAGATAGCTATTGAACAGTCTGGAAAGAAATTGAGAGAATGTAAGACTTGTTTTAAGATGGTGAACGATCATGACTCGCGAAATTGTAAGAAAAAGCAAGCGGAAAAGGAAGCTGCATTGAAAAAGCAAGCGGAAATGGAAGATGCAGCTTCTCGTGCACAACAATAAACATTTTTTTCTATGTTTTTTCTAATAAATGAAATCCACATTTTTGGATTTCTTTTTTTCGTGTAAAGTTTTTTTCAATTATGCAAATAGATTTTATATTTTTTTTTGTTTTTGATGTGTTTAGTTTTGTTTACTGCTGCCTTTGATTTTTTTTTTCAAATATAAGTTTTTTTATGGACTGGTCCAGCAAAAGTAATTAGTCAAAGATCCATATATGGACTGGTGTGGCCCAATAGATTTAGCAAAAGTAATTAGTCAAATATATGCACGTAGGTTGTGTTTGAGGCGTCACGAGTTAGGTTAAATAGATTTAGTTCCCAGTTTATTTCGGAATAAGACCCACTGGGCAAACGGTAAGATAGTGTGTTGTGTTTGAGGCCTCACGAGTTCGAATCCTAGCAGAGACAACCCTTTTTAATTTTATTTTTCACTCCTTACCATTATTTATATAGGTTAAATACATTTAGTTCCCTGTTTATTCCGGAATAAGACCCACTGGGCAAACGGTAAGATAGTGTGTTGTGTTTGAGGCGTCACGAGTTCGAATCCCAGCGACAACCACCCTTTTTATTTTAAAGGCACATAATTATAATTGTGTAAATTGTGATATAAACTTAGTGTTGTTAAAGTTTACTCTTTTCTAAACTTTAAAAAATATGTTACATTTTATTCAATTATAAGTTTATAGTTTTTGTAACAACTAACAATAAACGACAAATATATATAAAACTAACATTTAAAATGGAGCATTCGAAAATAACTAACATTTAAAGCAACCATTTTTCCTACAAAGTTTCAAAGCAAACAACTAATATTTAAAGCAAAACAACAAAGTCTGAAGTGCTACCACCAAAAACTAACGAGCAATATTCTTCTGATTCTAATGTCTATTACAACCCATATTCATAGTAAAATTCATAAACGTTGTGCAATTTTTTCACGTGCATCTTTCTTCAAATCTTTCTTGTAACTGGGAGTATACTTGCTGAATTCCGCAGCTTCCTTGAGAACAACAGACCTTCTTTCATTCAAATTCCACGTCAACATTTTCGCAACATATTTCCTTCTCAAGATTTCCAACTGGTTTTTTTGTAATCGACCTTCTTTCCTCAAAGATGGATCAAAATCCTTAATCAGTTCACCTCGATACATTTCCATGTGCCTCATTGTAAAAATCCCACAGTCTACTTCGTTTAGCTTAGTTCTCCATCTCAAACGTACAACTTTTGCTTCTTTGTTATTCATTTTTCCAGAAGATGGATGACACGCGAGGGAGAGATAGACACAAAACAACTCATTCTGTAGAAAATAACAAAAGAGATGCACATATTTTAATTCAAATATTACCAACATATTATATATTTTCAAATTATCAGTTAAACATTATTTTGGTTTAGGTTCAATTTTAACATACAATTATAATGTAAAAGAAATGATACTTACAAGTAACTTTGGAAGACCATCATATTGTTTATTTATATCTTCCTCTTCTTTAGCGTATTCTTTGTTATCCAGGATATGACACTCTTGGGTACACAGATTATAACATATGAGATAAAAACGCACATCTTGGATTATTGGGAAGAAAACCTGTTTTGCAAAAGAAAATTAGTTACGGGTTTCTAAAAAAGCCATACAAATAATATACACTTAATTTATTAAATTTCTTTTTTTTTTTACCAAATCCACGTTGTTCAGGTTGCCATATTCTGAGCATTTTAAAACACCATCCATGTTTTCTCTGAACATCTCAAACAAAAGCCCATCATCTATTGATTGACTTAACATTTCTTCCGTCTGTTTAAAAAAAATAAGAAATTACACAGTAATATTCTTAATGTAATGACGCTAAAGGACACTACTGTTTACCAGGTTTGAAACTAACTGTCAGTTAATCAATAGTAACAGTTTGTAAATTAGTTTTCCTAATAAAAAAAAACTTATAGCAAAATTTATAAAAACATACCATCATTGAAGTATGGCAAAATAATCGTGTATGAGTATCGGGAGATTTTTTCATCTCTTCAGCATTCATTATGTGTGACCACAAGTCGATTGATTCGGGTAGAATCATCAATTCTGGATGAAAACACTCTAATACACGTCGTTCTGCAGTGAAGCCATTGTGCTCAAATATAATGTCACTGTAAGAAAATAAAAGACAGTATGTTGTTATTCACGAGATTTTAAATAAAAGTTATGAATTTCAACAAATTGTTTACATATACTTTTTTTACTTACTTTGTTTCGAACAACCCTGAAAACGCGTATTCTGAGATGAGCATTTCATTGCTTGTTGGTTTGGTTAAAAGTACTTCCCTTATCACATAAGGTGATTTGCTGGTGGCAGGAAGTTTCAAATTGCGTTTCTCTCTCTTATCTACATCGTGTGAACTTTCGTTTGGACCCAACAACTTTAAGTTTGATGCAGCATGTAATGCACGTATTTTATCTTTTGTTTGCCTCAGAGCAGGTGGGAGTGGCGGTTTTTGAGCTGAAGCAGCCACTAAACTGACATCTTTAACATATATTATTTTCGGTAGGTCCATGCGGAGTTCAACTTCATTTTCGTGCTCCATTCTGTTACTGGTTTCGGGACTGCAAATAACATCCATATGTGCACCGTCTTCATTCCCTTCAACGTTCCCAATCAAACTATCATCTACAAACTTTTGTTTTAACTGGTGTCCAATTTCTTGATACACCACCATCTTGCTGTTTGATTCATCTAAAGCAGCAATAACATTCACCTCATTGCAAATTTTACTAAGCGTTTCTCCTAAAAGGTCCATTTTCTCACTATTAAAAGTTGGAACTGAATTAAAAACAACAAATGGGGCTTCCTTTGATGAAAGGTCTGAATTTTCACTATTTCCCGTTTGTTTTTTGTTCCAGTTAGTAAGGGCTTCAAGTACTTCAAAAGGGTAAGAAAATGGGCTTCCTGAATCTTCACAACTATTCACGTTATTCTTTTCATGCTCACATTCCTTCTCAGCGGGTTTTTTTTCATTGAAGATGTTTTCCATTCTTACCTTCAACGTTTTTAAAATCTTATTATCTCCAAATTTAATTTCTCCCTTTTCTATTAAATCACAAACTTCTTCTCTCAACCACTCTATCCTATGAAGTTTTAATGATATTTCATTTTCGAACTCCTGAAAATAATGCGGACAATAATATCGAGTTTTTTATATAGATGGTATGCACTAAAATTAATGATAAATTAACAAAAAAAGAATTTTATGTACCTCAAGACGTTGTGGCTGTTTATCCTGTGTTATGCTCTCTTGTGAAATATTTTTCTCCACGTTGACAAATTCATCGGGTGTATTAAGACCGACAAAAATATTCGGGGTAAACGGGAGTGTTTCATCAGCATTTTTGTCTTTCTCCTGGTTTTCTTGAGCGGGGCAATCTGGTTCACGAGTTTCTTCATTGTTGTTTTCAGCTTCATTTTTTTCGTCCATCACAAACTGGTCATTCATTTCATTATCTTCATCGTGGTCAGCTTGCACATATGGTTCGAAAGCACAATTTACATTCAAATCCATCAATTCTTCATCTTGTTCAGCTGTCATATCTTCATCTTGTACAGCTGTCCTATCTTTATCCTGTTGAGCAGTCATATCTTCATTTTGTTCAGCTGTCATATCTTCATCTTGTACAGCTGTCCTATCTTTATCCTGTTGAGCAGTCATATCTTCATCTTGTTCAGCCGTCTTTTCTTTATCAACATTCTGCATTACTGAATCTTTCGGTGCCTTCAGTCCATATTCTTCACGGTCTTCCGGAATGTCATCTGTGGGAGCATTTGATTCATCCACCACTACTTTGGTGCGCTTCTTTTTTGAACATTCCCCTTCAGTATTAAAAGTTGCCGTCTTTTCTTTATCAACATTCTGCATTACTGAATCTTTCGGTGCCTTCAGTCCATATTCTTCACGGTCTTCCGGAATGTCATCTGTGGGAGCATTTGATTCATCCACCACTACTTTGGTGCGCTTCTTTTTTGAACATTCCCCTTCAGTTTCACTTCTTTTTCGCTTCACAGATTTTGATTTTACATTTTTTGGTAAGCTGCTACCAAAATGTCCACCTCTCACTTCTTTTTTTTCCAACATGTTCAACATTTTAGAATCCCAATTATCAATTGATTGTTCAGTAAACAAAGTCTCGTTTACTAAATTCCCAAAATGTACCTATAGAAGAAGAATCTGTTAATACAAAAATTATTTTATATAGAAGAAGAATTTGTTAATACAATAATTACTTACCAACAAAAATACTAATGGTCCGTTGAAATGAGTTCCATTTTTCCACTTCTTTCTGGTTTCTATTAGGCAATCGAAGAGATAGCTACACCAATCCATGTGTTTTATATCGTCATCATTGTTGACGAAATATAAGAATCTGGTGTTGACTGTTCCACATTTTATGCATTCACACATAACCGATGCAAATAAAACCAGAAAATTAAGTTTGAACAACCTTCCAGCATCGACTTGGTCTAACATGGTGTCAACTAATTCTTTGACATAGATTTTCTGAATCCCGACAAACTGAGATTTCCATTCTTTAAGCATTTTGCCACTAGTTTTTACAGCTCTCGTATAGTCTATCTTAATATGGCCATTGGGTATACCTAATGTGTGTTTGACTGATTTTTTCGTAATTTTCACAAATCCATTCACGTGGTTAATCTTACTTTCGTTGTGGTCAAAGTTTTTTATGATCCAATAGCCAAGCTGGGTTGGGATTTCACTTATTTTAAACTTGAGGAAACATTCAAATCCCATATCCTTCACAGCCTCTTCTTGCTCTTCGGTGAGGTTGTTCATCACTTGATACAAATTTATGATTGGAGCTCTTGACCGTATTCTTTTTACCGGTAATGGTTTCGACCTACTATCCTTTTTTGGTGTATTCTTGCTATCCTTTTTTGGTGTATTCTTACTATCCTTTTTTGGTGTATTCTTACTATCCTTTTTTGGTGTATTCTTACTATCCTTTTTTGGTGTATTCTTACTATCCTTTTCTGGTTTATTCTTACTAGCAATAGACTTCACACGTTTCTTAGCAGTAGACTTCACCCGTTTTTTACTAACAACCGGTTGTTGCAACGGTGGTGGAGTAGCAAAGTCATCTTCATCATTATTTATTGGTGGTGGTGTAGCAAAGTCATCTTCATCATTATTTATTGGATCAGCTTGCATAAGTGAATAACACATTAAAATTAGGGATATAAAAACTTTTTTATACAAATGTTTTTATATTATTTTTTATGCACAGACTTACATAATGTAATATCATTAATTTATGTAACGTAGACAACGATGATAATAAACTAATGCACACCCTAAAAATCAGAGGTACTTATACACAGAGGTAAGACTTATACACAGAGGTAATACTTTTTTATACACAGAGGTACATATATTCATTAATTTTATGTAACGTAGACAACGATGATAATAAACTAATGCACACCTAAAAATCAGAGGTACTTACACACAGAGGTAAGACTTATACACACAGGTAAGACTTATACACAGAGGTAAGACTTTATACACAGAGGTACATATATTTTTAGTATCTAAAACCTATACAAATTTTTTTTACATAAAATCAACGCAAACGTTATTGATAATACTTATACACAGAGGTAAAACCGATGCATATAAAATCAACGTAAACTAATGCACAATGTATTTTTACTTTTATACACAGATGTACATATATTTTTATATCTAAACATATGCACAATGTATTTTACTGTATAAAAAACTTTTTATCGACATAAATCAATGCACAGTTGTTGATTATCACCTATACACACACAAAATCAGTGCACACGTTATGTAAAAACAAATTTAATGCACAAAGAATCTAGTTACTAAATAATGTAAATTTTACCTTCTTTTTCTGGGTTTTTCGGAGCTTCACCATCAGAATTGTCTAATGTAATATATGAAACTTTAGGAAGTTTAGATCTAAACTGGCTAGCAAGTCTACCGCTTCTTCTATTAGCTATATAAACAAGTTAAAAGTTAAAATTAAACATTTAAATTAAAAATCAGATGATAGAAAATAGATTTCATACCTCTTAAATTTCCCGATGAATCTTCTTCTTGTTTTTTCGGTGCCATTGACGAGCTTTAGAGAGTATTTGTTCAACAAAATGTATGTGGTGAAGGATTAGAGTTTTCGGACGATTTGGATTAGGGTTTTCGGACGATTTTTACCGTGATGAAGGTTTTAAGGGTTTTGAAATCAGATCTGTAAAAAATTGGGGATGAAATGAGGGTAGGTAAATGACGGGATTGTATTTTTAATATGTTATATTAATGCCCCGTAAGTTCCACTTATTTACAATCTTGCCACCGCGAAGATCAAAACAAATGGATGGCTAGGATCACTCCCTACCCTTTTTATTTTAAAAACTTTTTATTTTAACCTCCCCCTATATATATATATATATATATATATATATATATATATATATATATATATATATATATATATATATATATATATAGGTAGAGGTAGAGGTTCTTATAAACCAAAATTTAAAGTAAAATAAGTAAAAAAATATGAAAAAATAATTTATTATATGTGTAATTTTGTATTATGTTTATTTATTCAATTATAACAAACTTTAAAAAAGCAAGTTTTGATATGCATCAAAATATATGTCGTTTAGGGACTGTGCATCAAATTCTTTGTTTTTGTTCAGTAAATATTCAAATTTGATGCACAACGGTAAAACTACCCATTTTATGATCTACAACAAAACTTCGTTTTTTAAAGTTTGAGATATGGTTAAAATGAACGATAATCTCAAATATCTAACGTTATAAATTATTTTTTAATTTTTTTTTACTTATTTTACCTTAAGATTTGTTTTACAAGAACCAACCTCTATATATATATATAGAACTGGATCGGGTAAGAACGGCCCAAAGTATAGGAACGGTAAGAACAGTTGGTGACCGTCCGATTAAGTGATGATCATCAGCAGTAACCTTACAACTGATCAGTAGTAACCTTACTACTGATCAGTAGTACCCTTCTACTGATCAGTTTTACCCTTCTACTGATCAGTTTTACCCTTCTACTGATCAGTAGTAAGGGTACTGCTGATGATCATCACTTAATCGGACGGTCAGCAACTGTTCTTACCGTTCCTATACTTTGGGCTGTTCTTACCCGAACCTCACCCTATATATATATATATATATATATATATATATATATATATATATATATATATATATATATATATATATATATATATATATATATAGGGAAGTGAATATGGGACTGTTACACATGTAAACTTACATGCGAAACTCATTAAAAACTATGTCGTTTTGAGGTTTAGATGTTTTTCAACGCTTGATTTGTCCTATATTCATCAAGGGAGAGGTGATCCCCAAAATGCAGGGGGTCATTGTTTATTATGAACAAGTTATAAAAAGTGAATTCGATAGATGCCCAGTGATAACAAAAAAACTTATATTTTAGAAAAAAGCGATTAATGAAGAAAAAGATGTGAATAGATAAAGATTTGTAAAGTTAGTTTAATAAATATGATTAAAATTATATAGATTTGAAGAAGTTTTAACAAAACGACATATTTTTAAATGTTTTTCAACGCTTGATTTGTCCTATATTCATCAAGGGAGAGGTGATCCACAAAATGCAGGGAGTCATTGTTTATTATGAACAAGTTATAAAAAGTGACTTCGATAGATGCCCAGTGATGACAAAAAAACTTATATTTTTGAAAAACGCGATTAATGAAGAAAAAATGTGAATAGATAAAGATTTGTAAAGTTAGTTTAATAAATATGATTAAAATTATATAGATTTGAAGAAGTTTTAACAAAACGACATATTTTTTGATGAGTTTTGCATGTAAGCTTACATGTGTAACAGCCTCGTATTCACTTTTCCCATATATATATATATATATATATATATATATATATATATATATATATTTATATATATATATATATATATATATATATATATATATATATATATATATATATATATATATATATATAGGAACTGGATCGGGTAAGAACGGCCCAAAGTATAGGAACGGTAAGAACAGTTGCTGACCGTCCGATTAAGTGATGATCATCAGTAGTAACCTTACTACTGATCAGTAGTAACCTTACTACTGATCAGTAGTACCCTTCTACTGATCAGTTTTACCCTTCTACTGTTCAGTAGTAAGGGTACTGCTGATGATCATCACTTAATCGGACGGTCAGCAACTGTTTTTACCGTTCCTATACTTTGGGCTGTTTTTACCCGAACCTCACCCTATATATATATATATATATATATATATATATATATATATATATATATATATATATATATATATATATATATATATATATATATATATATATATATATATATATTTATAAAACATATGCATGTTATGTGCTCCAGTTTAGTTTTGTTTACACATTTCAATGGTTACTTTTATTTTTACTATTTTGATGTGTTTTATTGTGCTAAATCAACTCACTCAAGTTTGATAATTCAAACTGAAAACGTGTTTTTTTTTGCTAGCTCCAAATTCAAATCGTTGATTATTATATTATTGGTTCAAAAAGTGTACAATTTCTTTTATCACACTAAAGGATCTATAAAACCAGACTACGTTACTAACTCAACGTTCCATATTTTTTTCTTCTTCATATTTTAAATTTTGATAACATAATAGTAGACGCTTAAATATGTTACTTTTGGATAGGAGTATGTCAATATAGGATAACAACTTTATACATTTTAAAATTACAATCGTTTAATATATATCTTTAAATATTAATTATTATATAGTATAATATCCGAATAGTACTCGGCAATGAAAGTTTAGCCAAAAAATTTTCATTACTATAGCGATGCCTAATTTAGCCATAAAAAGAATAATGCCATAATGATTTCTGGTTCGGTCTTTCGAACATTAAAACATCTATGTAGTGTCGATTTCTAATTCGTCAATTTGAGATATAAAGAGTTATATATCTATAACATCTAATAGTTTATTTATTTTTCCTTGCGGGCTAAAAAATAAATATTTCCCATATACCCATTTGGCCAACTAAATATTTTTGATAGATTCAACACCTTCATAATATAATAAAATATTTCTTGTTAAGATTGTTCAATCATTAAACTTGTTTTAGGTTTATTAAACTCATTCTGTCATAAAATGTAAATTTTGATGTTGCATTAACCCCATTTAATTATGTTGTTGTTGTAGTTAGCAATGTCTAAAAGTATCTATTTTGTCACATTGACTCAATTATAGTCGACCCATTCACGTCATTCAACAAATTATATAAGCTTATGTGGGCTATGAAAACATATATTTTTCAGTTAGGAACCTCATAAGTTCTCGTTATACTACATTAACGGTTTTTATAGGTTTTAATTATCTCGCGATGTATATATTGAATGTCATAGTTTTATGGTTCTCATTGCACCGCGTTAATATTTTCCAGACTATATCTATCAAAACTATACCATAATGGAAACTCGATAAATTAATGCTCTCGGAAACACTTAAAAATATTAATTAAAAGAGTTATTAATTAATCGAGTCTAAAAATGCACTGATTCTCCAAATCGGGACCATGAATATATATTAATTTTCCAGTTTATTAATTAATCGAGTATTAATTTATCGAGTTTTTATAGTATGAAGAAACTCTATAAATTAATGCTCTCGAGACCACTTAAATTTATTAATTAAAAGAGTTATTCATTAATCGCGTCTAAAAATGCACTGATTCTCCAGATTGTGACCATGAAAATATATTAATTTATCGAGTTTGTACTGTATGTTAACAATGTTTAAAACGTTTTAATTCGTTTCATGAGGTATACTATATTTTTTCATAACCTAACAACATTTCACTTTAGCCTTCGATTATTAGAAACTTGAAAATAGATAGCAATGGACGAGTTAAAACCCGTGACTCAAGGGTACCAACGCATCATGGGTGAGTAAACTCGCAAAATTTTCACTCACGCGTTAGAGTATGGTAATAAAAAAAATATGTATCCGTCCATGGGTCGTGGGCGGGTTGTGGAAATGGAATATCCATCAAGGATAACCCGACCTACAAAATCCGTTATATGTAATCTATGCCCGCATGTATTCTCGTATAATATATAAGCTTTATTATATATTTATATAATTTATAGTTAATAGTTTAACAACAAAACAAAAAAAATTATAAAAAGATAAAGAATTATATTCCAGCCTTCACAAATAACTTCATATATATTAAAGAAAATATTTATTCAGAGATAACAATATAAAATCATCTTTTTGATGTTTCAAGATTTTACATTTCAACAATAAACACTTTTTTCTAAGGTTTTAAATTAGTTGTTTTTTTTTATACTTTTAGTTGATTTTTTTTTCTTCTGATAATTATGATCTTTTATTAGAAGAGAAAAGAGTATTAATATAAACTTTTCGATTTAAAATATGGATGACATCAACGAATCATAAACGAGAATATCCATCGATCATTGAAGTGGGGTTTTTTACCCATAAAATATAATAAATTGTTTATTAGTAATAAAATATAATTAATTTTTTTTAGTTGTTATATTTCTGATGTCACATTATAGATTGCATATATAACTTTAACAACTTAAGATTTGAAAAATATGTTTTAAAGATATATTGCTCTAATTTATAGAAATATCTATAGGTGTTATATTATTTTTATTGTGCTATATTATTAATTATTAATTATTAATATTAATTATTAATTAATGAGATTTAAGTTCAGACATAGTTTATTTGAGTACTACTTGAAGATAAAAACAAAGCGAATGAAGATTCTTAATCATTAAAGTGGTACAACTTGTTTGAAATTATAGGTAAACAAAAAACTCTAAGTCTTCCCATACTCGTTCATATTAATCACATCTTCTTTAAGAGATTGAATTGCGTGATCTTTGCAATATACAAGAGGTAATCCGCCCCTTGATGATTTTCCGACTAGAATACTATAGTGCCAGTTTCATTAGTTGTTTTCTCATCAAATTAAATTGTTTTCTCTATGAGTTTTGCGGTTTTTCGATCCTCTAGTAAAAGTGCCTATAATCTGATTACATAAATACAAGGTATGATGATTTGTGGATTAAATGTAACTAGTAGAGAGAGTCTGCGGGTTTATGTTCCAGCCTGCACTTTGATCTAATGTAAATTTACATTCGCAAATCAAGAAAAAATGCATCGTCATTCGAACCGCGGTCTCCTCGCAGGGGAGGCCGCGCGCTAACCACTCTGGCAACAACCTATTTTATAATTGAAATGAACAAATATGTATTTAAACACAAACTTTTCATTATAATAATATAAAAAACACAAATCTCAAAACAACAATGACATTTAAATTATAGATGAATTTGTGGATACCAAAAACCCAAACCTATGAATTTACTGTCAATAAAAATGTTATAGGGAGTTTTTACCAATATTTTGAAAATCGGACCAAACATCAAAACGATAAAACAAATTTTACTGGTCGTACCAGTTAGACCGGTCAAACCAGTTTACTAGACTGGATATTTTTTTAAGTCATAAAATTATAAAATTTTATAAGTTAACCATAATATGAATTTAACATTATTGAGTTTAGTATCAATAATCTATAAATTACCAAAACTTTGGAAATAATCATAAAAAACAAATTATATCCTAATAAACTTTTTAACTAAACAGTATACCACACATTATTCCTAATCAATATAGTTACGTTACTAAAAAATAATAAACAAACAATAAAAATATTTAAAGTTTTGAACTAAGATCAAATTAAAATTGAATAAAATAAAAACGCATAGAAGTACTACATCAAATATAGTAAATAAGTATAACTAGAGAATCTCTCGTGCTTCGCACGAGTTCGATTACAGTTCATATAAACAAAAAAACCCTTTCATCAACGTGTTTCCCATAACCTCCGTCGCATGCAAGATCAGGCCATGGTTCGTGCCCGGGTATGGGCTGAGGGTGTTTTTTTGGGTTTTTTTGGGCTTCGTTTGGGCTTATTATTGTTGGGCTTCCACGTCTTTTTTATTTCTTATTATCGTAACCTTTTTTTTACTTTAAATAATACGTTTACGACCTTCCATCCCATCAGGTCCGGATCAAGTCATCGATCGAAGCGAGAAGAGGAGAGGATGTCGTTTATCCTACTCCGGATAAAAGGACTCGAGTTTTTGTTTTTTTACTTTTTTATCGAAACATGCAAGATCAGGCCATGGTTCGTGCCCGGGTATGGGCTGAGGGTGTTTTTTTGGGGTTTTTTTGGGCTTCGTTTGGGCTTATTATTGTTGGGCTTCCACGTCTTTTTTATTTCTTACTTATCGTAACCTTTTTTTTACTTTAAATAATACTTTTACGACCTTCCATCCCATCAGGTCCGGATCAAGTCATCGATCGAAGCGAGAAGAGGAGAGGATGTCGTTTATCCTACTCCGGATAAAAGGACTCGAGTTTTTGTTTTTTTACTTTTTTATCGAAATATAAATGTAGCTATTTGCTAAAACGATGCCGTTATTTATTATTAATCGATCGAAGCGAGAAGAGGAGAGGATGTCGTTTATCCTACTCCGGATAAAACGACTCGAGTTTTTGTTTTTTTACTTTTTTATCGAAATATAAATGTAGCTATTTGCTAAAACGATGCCGTTATTTATTATTAATCTGAGTAGATGTTCGTATTAGTTGAATCCAAAAAAAATTCTGAGGGGTAGAAAGCGTAAAACTATTAGTTAAAGCTGAGGGGGGGGGGGGGGGAAACGCAAAAACATATAAAGTGCAGACAGGAAAAGCTAAAAGTCGTTTAAAGTTTAGGGTGAAAAAGCGTTAAATTTTTTAAAGTTGAGGGTGAAAAAGCGTTAAAGTTTTTAAAGTTGAGGGTGAAAAAGCGTTAAAGTTTCTAAAGTTGAGGGGGGGGGGGAAACCGCCAAGTCTTTAAAGTTGAGGGGGGGAAACCGCTAAGTCTTTAAAGTCGAGGGACTAAAATGAAAAATGCCAAAACATTAAAAAATATTATTTTTGCACACTTCCATAGGAGTTCTTCTAATTTAAATAGGGGGGGTAATAAATAGAATATTAAAATGGAACCCACCCTCCCACCGATCTTTCAAAGTTGCAGAAACAAGAAAAAAACGAAGCTTTAACTGACCCGAAAGTATTATAGTTTTTGAAAATCAAAACTAAACCGGTTTATACACAAACGGGTCCGGTCCAAACCGAACAACTTTTTAGTGAACCGACCAGAGTGTTTGAATCGGAATTTCTCATTTTTCTGGCTAGATCCAGTCGGATCGTCGGTCCGGTTCGGTTTTCAAAACATTTGTTTTAACCCTAGTTACTAGTGTTGTACCAGTGTGTTACTCTGGTAACAGTTTTATGAAATATCATAGTTATAATTTATAAAACTATTTTACCTTTCTCGTGTTGGCTGTGAAATCGGTGATGTCAGCGTCATATAGATTTTTTTTTTTAATTTATGAAATTATAGAGTTTTGTTAAGCACGTCCCCCTTGGTATGACGAGAGGTTCATATATGCTCTAAAGCGTCTAATGGTGGTCTATACCATTTTTTTTTAATTCAAAAAAATATTGAATTTTGATAAACACGTCCCTTGGCATGACAAAAAACCAGTTTTCGAAACACTGGTTTTAAACCTAGTTTCTAGTCTTACACTTTTTGGTGTTTTTCACAATTAAATATGTCACATCATGCTTGATAGTGTTAGTAGGGAGTAGGCTTAATACATATAGCCTATTATACCCTCAAACACCTAGCCTCGCTCACAAGAAACCTTTCCTCTGTGCTAGCCTTCAACTTCTGGTATCCGGCACTACGACGCCCGACACTCCGACAGCCGGTACTTAGTCTTACACTTTTTGGTGTTTTTCACAATTAAATATGTCACATCATGCTCGATAGTGTTAGTAGGGAGTAGGCTCAATACATATAGCCTATTATACCCTCAAACACCTATCCTGGCTCACAAGAAACCTTTCCTCTGTGCCAGCCTTCAACTTCTGGTATCCGGCACTACCACGCCCGACACTCCCGCGTCCGACACTCCGACAGCCGGTACTTGTGTCCCATGTCCGGACAAAAGTGACCTGACGTCCGACCCCGTGTCCGGGCAAAAGAGACCCGGCATCCGGCCATGTGTTCGGGAAAAAGTGCCCCGACACAGGCCCCGTGTCTTGGAAAAAGTGCCCCGACACATGCCCCGCGACCAGGTAAAATGGCCCCGGCACCCGACCCCGTGTCCGGGTAAAGTGGCCCTGACCCCCGGCCCCGTGTCCGGGTAAAATGGCCCCGGCACCCGGCCCCGTGTCCGGGTAAAATGGCCCCGGCACCAGGCCCCTTGTCCGGGTAATATGGCCCCGACACCCGGCCCCGTGTCCAGGTAAAATGGCCCCGGCACCCGGCCCCGTGTCTGGGTAAAATGGCCCCGGCACCAGGCCCCTGTCCGGGTAAAATGGCCCCGTCACCAGGCCCCGTGTCCGGGTAAAATGACCCCGACACTTGGCTCCCGGCACCGGCACTTTGGCCCCGTGTCCGGCATTTTGGCCCCGTGTCCGGGAACTTGGCCCCGTGTCCGGGAATTTGGCCCCGGCACCCGAGCCTTGGCCCCGTGTCCGGGAATCCGGCCCCGTGTCCGGAAGTTTAGCCCCGACACCCGAGCCTTGGCCCCGTGTCCGGCATTTAGGCCCCGACACCCGACACTTAGCCCCACGTCCGGGAATCCGACTCCGTGTCCGGGAATTTAGCCCCGTGTCCGGTAGCTTGGCCCCAGCGTCCGGCGCCCGTGGCCCGACGTCCGACACCCGTGTCCCGGTGTCCGACACTCGTATCCCGGTGTCCGGCAATCGTGGTCCGATGTCCGGCACCTTGGTAGCACTTACGCCTAGGCTGTCACTCATGCTTTTGGCCCGGCACTCCAGAACCAATACTTATACCTTGTATCTAATAAGTACCATATTCCTCCAAACCAACACTAATGCCTTGGGATTCATCTCATAGTATCATACTCCTGACATCCTACCAGTCAGACACTCAAGCCTAATCCTTGAGTGTAACCGTCAGAGCATTAATAAAGTTATATAATGATATAGACGTTAATACCCGTTGGAATCCTATTGATGAGCCATAAATGGTCATCATTGCCATACGTTGTTGATGTCTGGTAGTGTTGGGTATAAATACTCAACACTTCAAGTTTTGGACATCATCTTCTCCGCTCTCATACTTGCACACATTATCTCTTGACCGGAATACCTATACACATCCCGCAGTAAACATATTCCGATCATCTATCTCCAACCAGCCACTTGACCGCCTTAGGCTCGCCAAGAGCTTGATAGGTTCGCAATGCTAAGCAGGAGGTCAAGGGGTTGAATCCTAAACACCCAAGTTACTGAGCCTGTCAATCCTTGCTCTAACATTGGCGCCATCCGTGGGACACGTTTTAGCAACGGTGTCTCATTTCATTTCTATCTTTTTTCATTTCATTTCTTAGTTTCACCACCATTTTTTCTTCCCCATGGAAGGCAATTCCTCATCACAAATCGGTTCACTTAAGCCAAAGACAACCACCAATACCCCATCCACCACCCCACCTAATTACATATACATGGCGCAGGAAGAAACTACATCTCGCAAAAGGAAGGCATCAGTCCTTTAGGATTGGGTGATGGAGCCTATTTGCTTCCCACCAATTGAAACTCCTTCCATCAACCCTGTAGTAATACAAATCAGGTTAGCCAACTATGAAGTGCATAAGGCATATGTTGATACAGGGAGCTCAATGGACATTATTTATGCCCACTGTTTTAGGAAGCTCCCTGAAAAAGTACAACATTCAAAGCGTCCAACACAATTCCCTCTAGTGGGGTTTTCAGGTGAGACGCATTGGCCAATCGGAGGGGTAGCAATAAACATGATGTTAGGAGAATATCCACACTATAGGTTAGAAATGATTAATTTGGCAATCATTGATGCACCATCGGCCTACAATGTCCTACTGGGCAGGCCTACATTACAAAAATTTGGAGCAATTCCATCAACCATTCATGACATGATGAAGTTCCCTACCTCAGCTGGCATAGCCACAGTCTGGGCTAGAACGTCATGGCCTAAAGAGTGCAAACAGGTAGAGAAACCAAAACTGGTAGAGGGTCCCAAAAGTGATCCGGCAATGGAAATCATTGATGGTAGACATCAGACATGACTGGTGTCCCAAGGGAACTAGCAGAGCATTCCTAAACGCGAATCCCAATATTGTGCCAATCCGACAGAAAAAACGAGGCATGGCCCCGGATCGTAGTAAATCTGCATGTGACCAAGTAAACAAAATGGTCGAAGCAGGGATTGTCAGAGAGGTAAAATACCAAACTTGGATTGCTAATCCAGTTATGGTAAAGTAGGGAGATGGTTCTTGGAGATTATGCGTTGATTTCAAGGACATCAACAAAGCTTGTCCAAAGGACAACTATCCTTTACCAGAAATCGACTGGAAAGTGGAATCCTTAGATAGATTTAGACTCAAATGCTTTTTAGATGCATATAAAGGTTATCACCAAATTTGTATGAAAAAAGGTGATGAAGACAAAACAGCTTTTCACAGAGACCAAGGCATATTTTGTTTCCAAAAAATGCCATTTGGCTTGAAAAACGCTGGAGCAACCTATCAACGTCTAATAGATGAAACTTTCAAAAATCAAGTGGGAAGGAACATAGAAGCCTATGTAGATGACATAGTTATCAAAAGCAATACGGAAGACATCAGGTTGGGTGATATCATGGAAACTTTCCAAACATTACGTAATATTAACATGAAGCTTAATCCATCCAAGTGTAGTTTTGGCATGGAGGAAGGAAAATTCTTGGGATATATTGTTACACCTAATGGCATCAAAGTCAATCCTAAAAAGGTTCAGGCAGTCATTGACATGCCATCTCCTTCCACCAAAAAGCAAGTCCAAAGCCTAAATGGCAAGCTAGCAGCACTTAGCCGTTTCTTTCCCAAAGCCGCAGATCGATCCCTCCCTTTCTTTAATACCTTAAAGGGATGCATTCGGAAAAAAGACTTCTAATGGTCTGAAGAAGCAGAAGTGGCATTTCAAGAAATGAAGAAATTCATGGCCAATCTCCCAACACTCACGGCTCCAATAGCCGGGGAGACACTAACTATATACTTGGCTGCTTCCAAGGAATGTGTAAGCGCAGTCTTAGTAGCCCAAAGGGGCGACTCCTAAATGCCGATCTATTTCATCAGTAGGACACTGAAAGGCCCAGAGGTTAATTATCCATGTTTGGAAAAATTGGCACTCTCTTTGGTTCATGCGTCTAGACGTTTGAGGAGATATTTTCAAGGACATTCCATCCAAGTGCTAACAGACAAACCAATCAAAAAAATATTGGGAAAACCAGAAGTGTCGGGACGATTAGCAAAATGGGCAATTGAACTGGGAGAACATGAAATTTCTTTCCAACCTCGAAACTCGATGAAAGGACAAATCTTGGCAGATTTCCTGGCTGAAATCGAAGGAATGGAAGAACCAAAGGATCCATTAGTGACAGACAGCCCTCCTTGGACCCTCTTCACAGATGGCGCATCCAGCCTAGAAGGGTCAGGAGCTGGCCTCATACTTACAGATCCAGACAAAAACGAGTATACCTACGCCCTTAAGTTTGACTTCCCGACAATCAATAATGAAGCCGAATATGAAGCTCTCTTATCAGGGCTACGAATAGCTAGAAAGATGGGAGTTCAAAATATAGAAGCTTTTGTGGACTCCCAGTTGGTAGCTAATCATATCAATGGTAGCTATGAAGCAAATTAAACTTCCATGCAACAATACTTGGAAGAAACCAGAAAAATCATTTCGGACTTCTCAAAATTTACCATAGATCAAGTGCCAAGAAACCGTAACAAAATAGCAGATGCATTGAGCAAACTTGCAGCATCCTCCTTCGCCCACCTCAAGAAAGAATTGTTGGTGGAAGTCCTAACTGAGAAATCCATAGTGCCAACAAAGGAAGTGGCCGCAATAACGGAGGAAGACTGTTGGATGACTCCAATAAAAAACTTCCTTCAGAATGGACAACTCCTGGAAGACAAACAACTAGCAAGGAAAATCAGAATGAAGGCACCAATGTATCTCCTCATAGACAACTACCTGTTTAGGAAGTCTTTTTTGGGTCCACATCTAAGATGTGTCGGCCCAACACAAGCAAAGGATCTAATTCAGGATGTACATGGTGGAAGTTGTGGCATGCATGCAGGCCCTCGTTCGGTAACCACTAAGGTCATGAGACTTGGATAATTCTGGCCATCCATGCACAGAGATGAAAAGGAAGAAATTGAAAAATGTGAATCATGCCAAAAACATGCGTCAGTCTCAAAAATGCCAAAGCAGGACCTCATTCCAGTGACTAGCGCATGGCCATTTTACAAATGGGGAATCGACATTGTCGGACCATTCCCCCCTGGAGTAGGCAATGTTAAATACCTTTTAGTGGTTGTGGACTATTTCACAAAATGGACTGAAGCTAAGCCTTTGGCAACTATCACCGGGCCTCGAATGATAAGCTTCGTTTGGGAACATATAGTATGTCGCTTTGGAGTTCCACACGTCCTAGTCAGTGATAATGGAAAACAATTTGCAGATAATCCATTTAAGACTTGGTGTCAGGATATTGATATCCAACAACGATTTACCTCTGTGGCACACCCACAAACTAATGGTCAGGTGGAAGTCATGAACAAAGCAATTTTCAGGGGAATTAAGGCCAGATTGGGAAAATATGCAAAGGCATGGGTAGACGAAATCCCAGGCATTCTTTGGGCACATAGAACTTCCCCCGGCAGAACTACATCTGAAACCCCTTTCAGCCTAGTCTATGGCACTGAGGCAGTTATCCCACCAGAACTTACAATCCCTACTCACCGGACCCTTCATTTCAATCCGGAGCTAAACGAAGACGCCCTAAGGGAGAATTTGAATATCATCGAGGAGTGAAGAGAAATATCTCTCATCCAATAGTTTTGTGATTGAATGTGATGAGAAAGTTTTGTTGGCTGTATTGCTATGGATCGATTATTTACTCTTTATGTCAGAACATACATGTTTGAGAGACATCCTGCTTAGTAAAACCCACCATAAGGTGAGGTTTTAGTATGCGGGAATTTTTATTACGGTTAGTTATAATTCCAGACATGAAATCCACTTCTTGCAAATTTTCGAATTATAAAATAACTTTTCACCTAGTGTGCCTTATTAAAATCGAATTATTTATGAGAGTCCAGAATTGATCTTTTTAGGGATTAAATTAGATCATGAATTTAAGGTTTTTATCCGCAAAACCACGATAAGTAACATAATAGAGCAAAGAAAATGAATAATAAAATGAACATGGCTCAAAAGATATAACCTGATGCAAAGTTAATTTGTTTTGGTGTCTAACTTCCATTGATAAAATTTCTAAGTTACAAATTTCAATTACCTATTTACATAAAGTTACAAAAACAAAAAGATTGTTGGTGACCCGCAAACACTTTTTTGTCCACCTTTTAGAACTATATAAAACCAACTTTATTTGACATGATTAAAAAATAATATTTTTTGCAATAATAACCTAAAACCTAAAAGAAAAAACAAAGAAGGTGTTACACATTAAAGTTATATTTATGGACAGTTTCGAACCATTCGAAATAAAATGGAAGCCAAAACAACACATTCGTATGTAAATGGGTCGAAATAGCCACCTCTTATTTGAACGAACATAATTTCAAATTTTTTTTATTAGGATGCTTTTGGAGCAAAGAATTATGTTAAATACAAAAACTAAGTAGCACAATGATTATGATAAACCATTAGTAATCAAGTTAGCAATAGAATATTACAAGAAAATGGATTTTGAACCTTAATGTAACATTGCGATCTAACCAATTGAGCCATGGGACCTATATTCTATGAAAAGAATTCTATTTTCTTGACATCAAATACATATCAATAGGTTAGTGAAAAAGATGCTAGGAGCCACAAACTAAAGTATATGATAAATGTTACTTGAAAGATGAGAATTTTTACATATAAAGCATAGAAATGTTCTATGTTGACATAGGGTCCGACCACCTGATTCGGGTCGGTACCGAACCAGGTGGTCCGGATTCTATGGTTCGGCCAAGAAACGACAAAGAAGGTAAAAGACAAAAAGAATACGACAAGGAATCAACAAAAGAGGAAAGGAAAGATGCTCTGACGAAACAACATCCTTTTAACCGCTGGACAAAAGGAGTAAGGTTCAGGGAACACCCTATTATCCAGATGGTCTCTTATAAATACCCCGGTAAACAGTAAGTGTCCGTAAGTTATTTCCATATAGCTTTATGCTTTTATCTTTTTGTCCGAATTAGAAAACTTATTCTCACGCCCGAGTTGAATCAGGGGTTTAGCCCCCCCTCAACCAGGTGTCTTTTCTTAGTGCAGGCAAATCGGACGAAGGATCTCTGAGGTTAGTTCAAGAAGAAACGGACTTCAAGTCGATCATAGACTACTTCGGGTCGGACTTAGGAGTTTAGTGGACTTTTGTATTAACATTTTGGCGCCATCCGTGGGACCGAGGAAGTTACTCACTTAAAATGGAAACTCCAGCCGATACAATCAATTTAGTTACCAACGAAGGACCGAGCTTCGATAAGGATGCTGAGAAAGAAACCGAAACCAATGGGGAATTTTCTAGTAGGTTTGTAAAAGATAACATAGATCTATTAAGGGCATTAGTAGAAGAACACGAACGAACGGAGTCGCTGAGAAAGATGAAAGGTAAGATGGATGAGGGACCCCGAAAGGAGACATTCAGGGGACGAAAATTAAACTTCAGCGAGGGAGAGGAATCGGAGGAGGAGGATGAAGATCTGAGCTTACCGTATCAGTCGGATTTCTCTTCCAAATTTACAAAGAGGATAGCTAGATTCCCAATCCCACCAAAGACGAAGATGCCCAGTATCATCAGAACCTACGACGGATCTGGAGATCCGGATGATCATCTCAACACCTTTGCCGGGGCAGCCGAGACTGAGTTGTGGTCAATGCCTGTGTGGTGTCGTATGTTTGCACAGACGCTCGTCGGACCAGCGCGAATTTGGTTCCAAGCGTTGGAACCGGGACAGATAGATAGTTATAAAGAGTTAGAAGTGGTATTTGGGTCATTCTTTACACAACAAAAGAAATATTTGAAAGGACCGACGGATGTCCATAAAACGAAGCAGAGAGATGGAGAAGGATTCAGGGAGTTTGTAGAAAGGTGGAAAAAAGAAATGTTGCAGGTGAAAGGAGCTTCGGAAACCATGAAGATTTCAGGGTTCATGGAGGGAATTAAACCACCTACGCTGATAGAATCTTTCAATGCTAGAGTCCCTAGTACAGTGGAAGAAATGATGGTAAGGGTGAAAGAATTCATCAAAGGAAAGGAAGCATCGGGGCGAACGGAAGAGTTGGGAGGACGAACGACAGGAAGTTCAGGAGTATCATGGAAGGGGTCAGGAGTACCGACACCTAGATCGATACAGGGAAGAAGGTCATTCGGTTCACCCACTAGAACTCAGAGATACGGAGGGAAATTTCCCATGTCTCCAATTTCCCCTCGAAGCAATCCCATGTCCGGACCAGGAGATAATCGGAGGAGCGTACACTTCACCAGCTTACTAAAGACGCCGATGCAAATTATGAACACGGAAAGGGGGATTAATCTAGTAAAGCCACCCCCAGGAACCCTCCCGGGAACCCCAGAGAAGGGAAATTTGGATAGGTATTGTGATTTTCATATGGATAGGGGACATGCCACGAATGATTGTTTTGCGCTGAAGAAGCAAATCGAAGAAGCAGTTCAAACAGGAAAGTTTAACCATTTGGTTCGGGACATAAGAGGAGGAAACAAGCAGGGAAGAAACGATAAAGGCCCCAGAGGAAAGCCGAAAGAGATTCACACGATTCGGGCAATAGATAGGGCTGAACCAGAGCAAGAGAAGGAAGTGCCAAGAGACTGGATGAATCAGGTCATAGCATTCCCCCCGTTGAATGCTATAAACCCCACCGACGACCCAATGCTTATTAAGGCTCATGTTGCTGATCATTTAGTTCACCGAATCTATATAGACGATGGAAGTGCGTCGGAAATTATGTTCGAACATTGTTTTCGTGAATTGGATCCAGCCTTAAAACGAAAGATGAAGGTAAAAGAGGTTCCGTTGGTAGGATTTGCTGGGCAAACAAAGTCCTCCATCGGAGAGATATGTTTACCAGTGCAGCTGGCTGAAGGCGATAAGATCCGAACAGTGTGCATGAACTTTCTAGTGGTGGCAGCCGCATCCCCCTATAATTGCATTTTGGGAAGGCCAGGATTGAAAAAGTTAGGGGCAGTAGCATCAACTGTGCATGGAATGATGAAGTTCCCCACACCCGGAGGAATAGCCACCATTACTTCGGAGGGGAACATGGGTTGTCATCAAGTGCAAAGATTAGTAGTGGAAGAAAACAAGACGCTAGAAGAACAGGTCCAAGTTAACCCATGTTTTCCGGACCAAATGATAACAATTGGGAAAGCTTTGACGGAGGAAACCAAAAGAAGGTTAGTGACAATGTTAAAACAGAATAAGGAGGTATTTGCGTGGAAGCCGGAGGATATGACGGGGATACCAAGAGAGATAGCAGAGCACCGATTGAGTGTTTATAAAGCTTCCGAACAGTGGTACAAAAGAAAAGAGTCCTAGCACCGGAGAGAAGTAGGGTGGCATGTGAAGAAGTGGATCAATTGGTAAGAGCAGGGATACTCCGAGAGGTTAGATACCGGACGTGGGTAGCTAACCCAGTCATGGTACCAAAAGGAGACAAGACATGGCGGATGTGCGTGGATTTTAAGGACCTCAATAACGCATGCCCCAAGGATGCGTACCCTTTGCCGGAGATTGACCTGAAGGTGGATTCATTGGTAGGATTCCGATACAAGTGTTTCTTAGACGCATATAAGGGATACCACCAGATACAGATGGCCCGAGAAGACGAGGACAAGACGGGTTTCCACACAGACCAAGGAGTGTACTGTTACAAAAAAATGCCATTCGGGCTCAAAAATGCTGGTGCTACATACCAAAGGCTTATAGACAAAGTATTCAAGAATCATATAGGCCGAAACATGGAGGCCTATGTAGATGATTTGGTAATCAAAAGTGAGACTGAAGGAGCGATGTTACGGGACATCAGAGAGATATTCGAGGTGCTGAGAAAGGTAAACATGAAGCTGAACCCCAAGAAGTGTTCGTTCGGGGTGGAAGAAGGCAAGTTTTTGGGCCATATAATCATGCCTCAAAGCATCCGGATCCATCCGGATAAAGTAAAGGCTATCACCAACATGGCGGCACCAAAAACGCTACAGGAGGTGCGAAGTTTGAATGGAAGGATAGTGGCATTGGGAAGATATCTCTCCAAATCTGCCGAAAGAGCGTTACCCTTTTTCAAGACACTGAAGCAGTGTATGAACAAGAAGGATTTCAGGTGGACGGAAGAAGCAGATAAGGCTTTCCAAGAAATGAAGAAGTACATAGTGAATCTACCATACTTAACGGCACCCCGAAAGGAAGAAACCTTATTGGTATACTTAGCAACTAATGGAGAAGTGGTAAGCGCTGTGCTACTAGTGGAAAGAGAGAAGAAGAAATTACCTGTCTACTTCATCAGTAAGGTGTTACAGGGAGCGGAGCTTAACTACAACTCGTTAGAGAAGCTCTCTTTGGCTCTTTTGTTTACATCAAGGAGACTAGGAAGATATTTTCAAGCACATAAGATAAAGGTAATTACAGACCAGCCATTGAAGCAGATACTGACTCGTCCGGAGATGGCAGGAAGAATAGCAAAATGGGCTATCGAGTTAGGAGGCCACGACATAGAGTACGCCCCAAAGACAACAGCAAAAGGGCAGGTGTTGGCAGACTTTCTAAATGAAATTCCGGACCAAGGGGTAGTATTGGCTGAACCAACGACAACGCTAGGGAAAAGAAAAAGAACGAAGGGAACCACTTGGAAATTATATACCGATGGAGCAGCCAGCAAAGAAGGAGCCGGAGCAGGTATCATCCTAACTAGTCCGGAGAAGGAGGAGTTTGCATATGCCATCCGTTTAAAGTTCCAAAGTTCTAATAACGAGGCAGAGTATGAAGGGGTGTTAGCCGGACTAAAGTTGGCTAAGGGCATGAAGGTGGAAAGATTACGAATCTATGTTGATTCGAAACTCGTGGCAAATCAAGTGAATGAGGAGTACGGTGCAAAGGATGATCGGATGAGGAGGTATAGAGACAAAGTGGTGGCTCTTATGAAGGAATTTGATTCTTGCAAAATCAAGCAAATACCAAGAAGCAAGAATAAGAGGGCAGATGTATTCAGCAAGGTAGCATCTATAGCTGGATCAGCCATAGAAGCTTTGGCTAGCAACATCTTCTTGGAAGCGGTGGAAAGAAGGTCCATTGATGAAGAGGTCGAAGTAAATGTCATAGTCGAAGAAGAGGGAGTCACATGGATGACACCCTTGATGGAGTACCTGATCAATGACACGCTGCCTGAAGATGTAGCAGAAGCAAGGAAAATCCGAATGAAAGCCACTCAGTATGTCATGGTGGAAGGAGTATTATTCCGGAGGAATTACTTAGCACCATTACTCCGGTGTGTAGGGCCCCTGCAGGCTAATTATGTGATCAGAGAAGTGCACGAAGGATCTTGCGGAATGCACGCGGGGCCAAGGGCAGTGGTGGCCAAAATAATGAATCTGGGGTACTATTGGCCTACGATGCATCAGGATGCATACCAAGAGATAAGAAAGTGTGATTCGTGCCAAATCCATACACCGATACCCAAACTTCCCAAAAGTGACATGATCTCAGTTACAGCAGCATGGCCTTTCTTTAAATGGGGAATGGATTTAGTCGGACCATTTCCGGAAGGACCAGGAAAGGTTAAATTTTTGTTGGTGGCGGTAGATTACTTTACGAAGTGGGTCGAAGCAAAGCCCTTAGCACGAATTACAGGGGCTCAAGTGTTGAAATTCTTCTGGGAAAATGTGGTATGTAGATTCGGGCTGCCGGGCGAAGTAGTAACAGACAATGGCAAGCAATTTGTAGATGAGCCTTTCAAAGGGTGGTGTGAACAGATGCAAATCAAACAAGTTAAAACGCCCGTAGCACATCCTCAGGCCAATGGGCAAGTAGAGCGAATCAACCGAAGTCTGGTGGAGGGAATCAAGACACGTTTGGGGAGGTATGAACGTAACTGGGTGGATCAAGTACCAAATGTACTCTGGGCACATCGAACCACGAAAAAGACAAGCACACAAGAAACACCCTTCAGCTTGACCTATGGTTCGGAAGCTGTCATACCACCGGAAATAGGAATGCCCACTTACAGGAGTGTACAACGGAGCGACGCGGATAACGAAGCAGAGTTGCAAATCAATCTGATGTTGGCAGAAGAGAGAAGGGAGGCAGCTCATGTTCGAGAAGCCCGATATAAGAAAAGGATAGAGCAGTATTACAATAAGAAGGTCCGAAAGATCATTTTTAAGGAGGGGGAGTTCGTGTTTCGGAAGAACGAAGCAAGTAGGCAGGAAGATGAGGGTAAGCTGGGTCCGAAATGGGAAGGGCCGTATCAGGTGGTGCAGAACAATGGAAATGGTTCATACAAATTGAAATGCCTAGATGGAACCCTAATCCCCCGAACCTGGAATGAAATGAATTTGAGAAAGTGCTATATGTGATGCCGGGATTCTTCCCGAAGAAAAGGAACCTTGTTTTTTTTTTTAATGCCAAGTAAAGTCTTGATGACTCAAAGATGTGTACTCTTTGCTTATTTTGGAAGTGGCAAGTAACATAGTTGTAATACCGGGTTTTTCCCGAGGCAATTTGTACCATGGAAAGACAATGAATGGTTAATGTTTATAACAAATGCGTTTGATCCGTTTTATTATGCTTGTCAATCATATGCCGGATCAAAATCCGAGGAAAATAACACGGCTTGACTTAGCAGCCAAGTACACCATAAAAGTGTAATTCCGAATGACGATTCGAGGTAATGCCGAACCACTTGGTTCGAGGGTAACGAACAACTCAAAGTAAAAATTAATAACACAACACATGAAAGCATAAAAGGCATTATCATTAATAAAAAAGGGGGAGTTAAAAACCCCGATGTAGCCTTACACGGTGCAACAACAAAATTATGCTTTTACATTCAAATTCTAAACATAGGGTGACATACTAATAATAATCATTGATCAGGATTGTTTGTTTCGGGAGTTTCTGGGTCAGGCAAGACAGGCTCGACATATCTGAAGACATCAAGGGGCTGAGCATCGGTAGCAGCCAATGCATCCAAATAAGAATAGGAAGTCTGTGGAAAAGCCTCCTTAGCAGCAATAAGGTTGGCTTCAGAAGCAGGATCATGAAAGGGTGACTGAGCAAGGCGCTGTCCCAAGCGCTGCTCTCGATGTCCTGCAGCCACACCATCGTGACACCCAGCACGATAAAAAGCACTAGTCACACAAGCACTAGCATCCACAAAATCTTTACTTCGAAGCAAACCCTTGACTATGTGCTTGGGTCCTTCGGAAATCAGCCAGCTCCGATCCTTTTGAAGAAGGGCATTGGAAGCCTCTAGCTCTGCAACCTGTGATTCGAGCTTCTGAACATGCTCATTCTCTTGAGCCATATCTTTTGTGGCCTGAAGACTTTGGGCTTCGGCAGTTGAGAGATCGGAAGTCAGGGCACTGATTTGTTCTTTCAAATCTTTCACAGTCCGGCTATGAACAACATTTAGCTCACCCAAAGCCCGGACGGCATCATCGTTCAAGGAAGAAGACTCACCAGAGGTCCGAGCTGTCTTCAGCTCCTCTACCTCTTGACGGAGCTGGGATATCTGCTCTTCAAGACTTTGTTTTTCTTCATTTAGCCGAACTTGCAACCCATCAGCTCGTTGATTGCTCAAAGAAACATTCCTTTCCAGAGCTTTTATCATACGGGTTTGATCCCGAATCTCATCCTCCGAAAGAAGCCACCTCGATCGAATCTCGGGAGCAATAACCAACAACTGGGATACTAGATGATCCAGTTGCTCCGCAAGAGCAAAGTTATTGGTATTGTCCATACGGATAACCTCAGCAGGAGTAGCCAAGGTGTCCAAAAGATCCCGACAAATGACAGGATCAGAATATAAGGAGCGGTTGCACACTTCTTGAAAACGGGGCTGAAATTTTTTCATGGCAATCGAAGCTGGAACACCATTAAAATCTGGATTATCAAGAGCAGGCTCTTTATCCTTCGGATTATCAAGAACAGGCTCTTTATCCTTCGGGTTATCAAGAACAGGCTCTTTACCCTTCAGATTCATGCCCTTCTTCGAAGCACCCTTGGTCGCGAGGGTCTTCTTTCGGTGGGTAACAAACTGAGGCTCCTTGATCAATGGAGATTTCCCTTTGCTGACGTTCAAAGAACTAGCCATTTTTCCAGTTGAAGAGGAAGGCTTCTTCGGTGCAGCTGTTTTATTGGCTTCAGAAGATGATTTACTTGAAATTACAACAGGCGAGGCTTTAGAACCCTCAGCATCTTTATTCGGTGGAGAAGGGACATGATTCTCCAAAGTGTTCTCACCTTCCGGACTAATGCCAGATGATCCTGCAGCAGGTTCCTCCGAAAGTGTTGACTTCTGTTTCGATGACTTTGGGGGTTGATTCACCTCATTCTCTTGGGAATAGCCCTCCTCCTGAAGGATTTTTTCAATCTCTGAATTGGTCTTGCCTTTCGGAGTGGAAGGACATGATCTGTTGGAGTAGGTGGCCTGATCCTCAGGAAAAGTGAGATCTTCAGATTCGGTGGAATCGGAAGAAGAGGAGGACTCTTCAGATTCAGATAGCCCATATCCTTCCGAATCACCACCGCCTGATTCAGCGAAGAGTTCTTCGGTGTCAGGGCTGGGCTCTTTTTCAGGAGGGGAAGGAGCTGAAGTCGAAGCATGCTGCTCTTTAGTCTTTGAAGCTTGAGAAGAAGGCATTTTCTTGGTCACTTTGTGCTTCTTGGAAGGAGGACTGTGGGTACTTTTCTTCGAGGATTTCTTGGTTTTTCTTTTCCTTTTCACAGGTGCGTTTGCTTCGGCATCAGTATAAGGAGCCGGAATATTCTCATTGGGAGGCACGAAACGATCTTTAGTCATGGTTAAAAATCCAGTAGAACCATCGGGAAGACGAGTCGAACCAAAGCTCACGTCATCCCAACTTGTCAGTTTCAGAAAAGCAAGGAGGGGTAGTTCTACAAAATAATCAAACAAACAGTTAGTAAACCGATACAACACACTAACCCAGTTTTAAGTAATCAGTGAAGAATCAGTTCGAACGAACAAGGTACATGTATAGCTAAAAGAAAGAAAACGTGAAAGAACCTTTGCCAGCAAGTTTCAAACAGGGGCGGTACAAGGGGTAGTTCCAACTTTGACTTAGTCCGGACATGACTAACACCTTCTCCGGATATGAACGAGCTCTGATCGGATTAGTCTGAAGTTCCATAACAAGATCAGGATCCAAGTCATCAGTATCAGGCTCTGGATCGGTAAGAGTATCACCCCTAGCACACCATCTCATTCGAATAGGGGCTACCGAAGCATTCACAAAGAAAAAACGATCCTTCCAGTTTTTCAGAGAAGAAAGATACCAACTTATACAGGCCGGAGCTTTCCTTCTCTTGTCAACGGTAAGCCAATCCCCATTTAGTCCGACCTTGTAAAAAAAGCGAAAGCTGGATAGATCGGGAGCTTTGCCAAGAGCGCGGCAGTGGATCTCGAAGTTGGTGATCTTGTTGGCCCCCAAAGGATTCATTTGAGAGACATGACCCTTAAAATACCGGATCACATCGAGGTAAAACCGAGAGAAGGGCAACCGAAGGTTGGAGTACTCGAACCAGGCACAATATACACCGATTTTGCCTGGAGGAGCGTCCCTAATAGTATCAGCTGCTCCGGGAAGAACAGCGCCATAGGAAGCATTGATGTTATAGGTTTTTCAAAACTTTTGAAAATCTGCAGCGGACATGGTGTTGTGCATCTCTTTAAGGTTCTCTTTGGATTCTTTAGCCATGGTATCGAAGTAGGAAGAAGATATCGGAATAGAGGGATTCTGGAAGAAAAGGGGCAGAGGTTCGGAGCACAAGTGAGGAGTAAATGAAGAGGGAACACCCCTATTTATAGGGAAGTGGCAGGCACCTCAAGGGTCGCGCGTGGCCTCAAGAAGGGCGTGACACGCAAGCAACACGTGGACGAGTGGAAGAAAGCTGGCATCGTTCAAACCATTAGAACGCGACACGTGTCGAGATGCGATACAGCTGGATCGATCAAACCACTAGGGGGCGCCACGTGTAAAACGTTCAAAGGCAGCTAGATCATTCAAAACCATAGGAATTTGACACGTGGAAACGAAGGAAGCGGCCAAGTCGAAGGAAAAGGGTGCAAGAATACCGAAGCAACTGCAAAGAAACAAAACACGCAATCTTAAGTCCAGCATTGTATCTCGACTTCTTCGGAATACAATGCTAGACTTGGGGGAGTTGTTGACATAGGGTCCGACCACCTGATTCGGGTCGGTACCGAACCAGGTGGTCCGGATTCTATGGTTCGGCCAAGAAACGACAAAGAAGGTAAAAGACAAAAAGAATACGACAAGGAATCAACAAAAGAGGAAAGGAAAGATGCTCTGACGAAGCAACATCCTTTTAACCGCTGGACAAAAGGAGTAAGGTTCAGGGAACACCCTATTATCCAGATGGTCTCTTATAAATACCCCGGTAAACAGTAAGTGTCTGTAAGTTATTTCCATATAGCTTTATGCTTTTATCTTTTTGTCCGAATTAGAAAAGTTATTCTCACGCCCGAGTTGAATCAGGGGTTTAGCCCCCCCTCAACCAGGTGTCTTTTCTTAGTGCAGGCAAATCGGACGAAGGATCTCTGAGGTTAGTTCAAGAAGAAACGGACTTCAAGTCGATCATAGACTACTTCGGGTCGGACTTAGGAGTTTAGTGGACTTTTGTATTAACATTCTATTTTATGAAGCATCGACTAATTTTAAAAACTTGCAGTGGTTTATATAAACAAGTTAATATTCTATTTTATGATTTCTTTCCATGATCTGTTTTACATCTTATGTATGTTTCGGTTATAAACATAACATTATTTATGATATTCTTGGTTTATAACAAGTCATTGATGATATAGGTTGTTTGATTTTTTAGTTTGTTTTAATTCTTTTCATATCTTCATTATAGCTTTAAGCAGTTTAGCTTTGCGGTCATTTGGGTAAAGTTTTTTAAATTTGAGGATTATCCAAGTAACAATTATATTCTTATGTTTGGAATATTGTGATTATTTCTAAGTCATTTAGGTGAATAATGTAATAACGTAACTTAATATATATATGTTAGTATTTGATTTTGTGCGTATTTTATTGATTTATTGTTTTATTGTTGACAGATATCCTAAATTTTGCTCTTACATGAATTGGGTAGTATGTTGAAGGTTCTATGAGGCAAATATGTGCATTTCAATTATTATATTTCATGAATATGGTCAAACACAATGAAGTAGTGAGGTTGCATGTTCAAATACAATGAAGTAGTGAGGTTGTATGCTGTCAACTGAAATGCATTGAAGAAGTTCAATTTTTCTTTGCCAAGTATGTTCGACATGTTTTCTTACTGTCACACCTCGCTTAAAGCGGAAATACGAGGTGTTTCAGTTATGATACCAAGAGTCAAGGATTACAACATTACAACGAATAAACAAAACATCGAATAATATTAATCATTCCATAAGGTTTACAAAATACAATACAAAGTCAAATGTGATACAAAGTCGAATACAAATACAAATCAAATGTCACAAATCGGATCATAAAGGAATTACATCGAATATAACGAATTACAAGTACACAAAGTAAATGATCCAAAACAAGCATGGCATGATAAAATAAATCCTCAAACTCCTGAAAAAGCGTTAAAAACGACATCAACACATGTTGGTGAATTATTCGCAATATTTAAGTAAAAGTTGACCCAGTAAAGATTTAATAAGCATGACAATTCTCAATATATCATATCTTGATTTATAACCTAAGTGCGAGTATAATACCTAGATTAGTCATATACTAAACCTGACCACAATATATCCCCTATCCTAAGGCATGTCAAACCAAATGTATCAAATAATCAAAACGGCCATAACATCCACTCATAGGGTCATTCTACCGAGCAATGAGGGTTAGGTCAAACCCATATAGATCTATATATATATGTAAAAACTGTGGGCACAACGCTTAACAAGTGTATAAGGGGGGCCTCACCAGGCCTAATGACATCTAATCTAAGGCAATACTAATCCACTAGGTAAACAAGATATACATACATGTGACAATTTTAAATATGCTTTCCAGCCCAAAAATAGTAAAAGAATAGGGCTACGAATAACTCACAAGATAAGCTCAGCAAAAGTATCGGGTAAGATTAATATAGAAATAACACTCCGCTGCCTAAGTGCCCTAAAACAAATATAACATAGTCTAAGTATCTCAATAAATACAGTACGGTTTAGCCTTGTCGGTTAAGGTTAATATATAAAGTTTTATTAAAATATTCCACGATTTCCAAGTCGAGTCATGATGACAGGTCAAAGAGACGATGTTCCGCGCCAATAAGGACGATAGGAAAGATATCGATATTTTACGTCATAAATGACTATTAGAAAGGAATGATATTCCGAGCCGAAAATGACTAACAAGAATATCGGTTGAAAGGAATACTGTTACCAAAGTTTTATTGAGATCGAACAAGGTCAACGTCAAAGATGTTAACTTGGTCAAAGTCAAAGATGTTGACTTGGTCAAAGTCAAAGATGTTGACTTGGCCAAAGTCAAAGATGTTGACTTGGTCAAAGTCAAAGCTGTTGACTTGGTCAAAGTCAAAGTCAACAATTTGAATGAAAGTCAAAGTCAACGTAAAAGTCAAACTTTGACATTTTAGAGAGTTTAAAATATTTTGAATGAAAATAGTTTGAGAACGATTTTAAAAGAGTTTAACGAAACAAATACAATATTTATCATCATTTGGATTACGATCGCATTTTTGAGAAAAGTATATTTATCAAAAATATATACGTTTAGTGAGCATAATAATAATAAATATTATGTTTATGATAGGGATTACGTTTTTGAGTCCAAAAACATATATTTATTAATAATTACTATTTTTATGTATAGTAATATACTTATATGTGTTTTAACGTGTTTATATAACGTCTTGTTAGTCAAAAAGTACATAATACTTACGAAAAATGTTCCGATAATTTTAATAAAATTATTTTAGTAAAATCTATACATTTTTATGTCCCATAAACTGAGATGTCAAGATTTTAGATTTGATTTTAAATTGACTTTAACGTTTTAACGTTTTAAATACGTTATAAGTTTAAATAAATAGCTAAAAATGTCAAATAAATATTACAAGTTCACTTTTATATATTTTTATACTTTATTACAGAATTTAAAGTTATGAGAATTTTTATAAAAGTTTTACTTTATACTTTTAACCATTTAAACATTATTTTCGGTATATTTTACGTTATAATTAACCGATTTTTACGAAAAGGTCCGAGTATGGTCAACATTAATAACGTCCAATAATTTCGCTTTTTAATTAAGATAAAGATGATGAGTTCAAAAATATAAAGTCTACGTCAAGAAAACGAGATATTAAGATTTTGAGGAAAAACGAGTACTACCGACATTCTCTGCACAATCTACACAATCTCCGAAAAATCCAAAAGTTTCCGAAAAGTTAAAACTCCTGAAAACGTAGATAACGCAACAAAAACGAAGGTTAACGGGTCAACGGGGTAAAAGAAAAACGAAAACGAAAGTCGAAACGGTAGAAAAACGAGTTGTCTAGGAAACTCACCTGATGGTGTCCGGACAAGCAACCCCGTCACCGGGTAAAAATGACCCATCTCGGTCTTGTGTCCGAGCAAACAGCCCCGTCACCGGGTAAAAGTGACCCAACTCGGTCTTGTGTCCGAGCAAACAGCCCCGTCACCGGGTAAAAGTGACCCAACTCGGTTTTGTTTCCGAGCAAACCGCCCCGTCACCGGGTAAAAGTGACCCAACTCAGTCAGATCGCGACCTGCCTCGAAAATAACAAAAAAAACGGGTTTTTTGTTAGATACGCTTAGCATGGATTCAAGGGGTTTTAAGGGTGTTAGAATAACATACTAATTACAAAGGGTTTTTGGGTGGTTAACAAGTGTGAAAAGTCCCGAAACCGAGTTTGCTCGTTAAATACTTCAAACCGAAATATGAAGATGAAACTCGATTTTTGGCTTTAAAGCTTGATGTTTCTGAGTTGTTTCACTTCCACAGAGTTTCTAAATGAGATAGGGTAGAGAGAGGTGGAGAGAAAACGAATTAGAGAGAGATATGAGTGAGTTTGATGTGTTTCTTGATGTGTGATGTTGTTGATGATAAAAATGGATTAAAAGAGAAAGGGGGCCCTTGCTTGAGTCATGGGAAATCAAGAGAATGCAGGAAAAGTGAGTATCATTGAGATCTACAACTTGAAACAAGTTCCCAAGTCTTGACATAGAAATAAAAAGTAAGTTTTTGTTAATAATACAAATGTTAACACAAGGCTAACCTTCTTTAGTAAGTCCACACCATGGCTCAAGCCATTCCACAGCCCCATGGCTCACTCAAGTCGGGTTGGAATGCAAGAAAAAGCTTGGTTGCGAGTTTGGTTAAGTTTTGGTCAGAAAGGACTAAATTTGTAAAAGATTTACCGTTAGTTACCGTTAAAGGACTGAACTTTGTAATAGATTAAGTTAGAGGACTAACTTTGTAATGAAATATTGAAATATAGTTTTCTTAACCGACGATTACGGCGTAAACACCCTATTTTAATAATACGAGAATACTAACTATTCGGCACTTAGACGATTATAAAGCTTACGTCTCGAGACACGAAGTAATAAAATACATAAAACCCGACTCAAATATACAAAACGTGAGTAAATATAAATCGAAATGCAAGAGTCGAAATAATTGCGACTAAAAGAATAAATAGCGGTAATAAAAAATACCTCGAAAAGACGGGTTGTCACACTTACGAACTCTAAACTTTTCAACGTATAACGCCACCCTTAATATGCTGTCTACTTTGCTCAAGTAATCGAACTTTTTCCGTCATCTTATACACATATATTGATTTATTTGTTCTTAACTTGGATCAATAGATGATCAACTATTTTTACATGAATTACTAATAATTTTTACACACTAGTACAAAAATGATTTTTTGGAACGCTTCTGAAGTAAGGTGTTCCAAAAAAGATCCCTTTTGGAACGCTTCTGAAGGAAGATGTTCCAAAAAAGATTTCAAAAATTATAGCGTTCCAAATAATATTTTTTGGAACGGTCTTTGAGAACCGCTCCAAAAAATGGTTATTTGGAACGCTTACATAAGCGTTCTAAAAAAGAATTCAAATTTAAAGATTATGCAACAAATTCCCATTTATTTCTCCATTCATTTCTCCATCATATCGGACGATCAATATATTCAATCTCTATTTGCCATTTATTTATCCATTTATTTCTCTTAGTTATATTAATATATCAATTCAATCTCAATTTGCAGGTTTTTTAATAACCAATACGACTTTCAATCTCTTAGATTAGTTATATTCATACAAAACCACCATTAATGCTTTCAAGGTTCATCTTTTTAAATTTTCGAAATTAAGACTTCATGTTAATGGTAAGTTATATATTAATCTTAAATTTGTAACTTTTTATATATATTATATTTAATTTGTTTATATTTATAGGTATAAGCTTCAAAGTGGCTAGTTTCGATTGCTAAATCAATATATCAATATATAAAGGTATGTATCTCTTTAAATGAACTTTTGTTATGATATTACTCTTAGCATTTTAAAGATACAAAATTTTCAACTTTGAGTTAATTGATATATTTACTCTTAAAAACATTTTTTAAACACATAATTATTAGTTTTGTGTGCATGTCCATTTAGAAAACCCTTTAGAATTACCCGTCTGAAATTAATCTATTAGAGATTAATTTCGGATTGTCCCATATTGGGACTGCTTTTTATATATTTTATCTCATTAGGATGTGTATACCTTTTAACGGGTTGACTATTAAAAAAAATCGATAGACATTTCTCTTCTACTCCTTCGAGTGTGCGTTTTATATGCATATTTGGGGAGTTAAGAGGAAATGCTGTCGATTTTTTTTAAATAGTCAACTCGTTAAAACGTATACATATGAGATAAAATATTTAAAAAGTGGGTTAGGATTCACCACCTTAGAACGCCTCTACCTTCGATTTACTCATATACATCATATTCATGTATATTAATTTATTTATTTATCTTGATTTTTCAGATGGATCGTAATAATTGGATGTACGATATTGGACGGAGTAACCAAACATATGTGACCGGTGTGCAAAATTTTCTTAGGGTTGCTGAAGCTAATCGAGTCAAAATAGGAGATGAATCCATTTGGTGTCCTTGTTTGCAATGTAAAAACTTTAAAAAATTTGAGGATATTAATGAAATCGAGTTTCATTTGTTGTCGAATGGGTTTGTAAACAAATATACTTGTTGGTCAAAACACGGGGAATTACTTGTTGATCGTAACACGTCGAATACTGAAGTTAATGATAATATTGAAAAAGGTGAGGCACACACTAGTGATGAAAATAACGATTTAAATGACAATCTAAATGGGATGTTAAATAATTTAGAGACTGATATTGGTGATAATGATGAAGAAAAGTTACAACAACTTTTTGTTGATTCGGAAAAACCATTATATATGGGTTGTGAGAACTTTACTAAACTGGGTGCTGTACTGAAGTTGTTTAACTTAAAAACAAACAATAGTTGGAGTGATAAAAGTTTCACAAGTCTATTAGTGATATTGCATGACATGCTACCCGAGGATAATGAGTTACCCATTTCGTTATACCAAGCCAAAAAAATGATGTGTCCAATGGGGTTAAAAGTTAAAAGAATACCCGCATGTCCGAATGATTGTATGTTGTATAGAAAGAAGTTTAAAAAACATCATAAATGTGTTATTTGTGGTGCATCGAGGTATAAGCGTAAAAAAGAAACGGATGAATTCGACGATGATGTGACCAAAAATGGACCCCCGGCTAAATTATTGTGGTATTTGCCCATTATACCGAGACTTAAACGATTATTTGGAAATGAGAAAGAAGCAAAGTTGTTGCGTTGGCATTCTGATGAGCGTAAAAAAGATGGAAAATTAAGACATGTCGCAGATTCACCTCAATGGAGACATATTGATAATATTTTTCCAGAATTTGGTAAGGAGATTAGAAATATAAGGTTTGGACTTAGTTCAGACGGAATCAATCCTTTCGGAAACATGAGTAGTCGTCATAGTACATGGCCAGTTCTTTTATGTGTCTACAATCTTCCACCATGGTTATGCATGAAACGTAAATATATAATGATGTCATTGTTAATTCAGGGTCCAAAACAACCTGGAAATGACATAGATGTTTATTTATCTCCTCTGATTGATGACTTGAAAACTCTTTGGAGTGCGGGTGTACAAGTATATGATGCTTATAAGAAGGAGGCTTTTGTTCTGCGAGCCATGATTTTTTGCACCATAAGTGATTTTCCGGCATACGGCAATCTCTCAGGGTACGTTACGAAAGGTAAACACGCGTGTCCTGTTTGTGAAAATGATACATGTTCGATGTGGTTAGATAAATGCAAAAAAACTGTGTACATGGTACATCGAAGATTCCTTCCGTCTGCTCACGCTTATCGTAGAAAAAAGAAGAGTTTAATGGAAAGGTGGAGCACCAAAAGGCAAGGAAGCGATTTGATGCACTGTCACGAGTTGAAAATTTAGAAACTGTGCTTGGAAAAAGAAAAAGAGATTCTACGAAGACAGGAGTCATTTGGAAAAAAAGGTCAATTTTGTGGGACTTAGAATAATGGAAGCATCTAGAAGTTCGACATTGCCTAGATGTTATGCATATCGAAAAAAATGTATGTGATAGTTTGATAGGTTTGTTGTTGAATATTCCGGGGAATACAAAAGATGTGATTAATGTTCGTAATGATATGTTAGATATGGGAATCCGTAAAGAGCTTGCGCCTGTTCAGAGAAATAATCGTATGTATCTTCCGCCAGCGTGTTATACAATGTCGAAACTAGAAAAAACACAATTTTGTAAATGCTTACATGATATTAAAGTTCCATCTAGTTATTCTTCAAACATTAGGAGGTTGGTGTCAATGAAAGATTGTAAGTTGCTTGGTATGAAGTCCCACGATTGTCATGTTCTGATGACACATATGATTCCTATAGCAATTCGTGGATTGTTACCAACAAAAATACGACGTACAATCACCAAATTATGTTTGTTTTTTAACTCGATTCATTCAAAAGTGATTGATCCGGAAGTGTTGGATACATGGCAAAGAGAAATAGTTATCACACTTCGTGAACTAGAAATGTACTTTCCGCCGTCCTTTTTTGATGTCATGGTTCACTTGGTATCTCATATCGTAGGAGAAATTAAGGCTTGTGGTCCGGTATTTCTACGTTACATGTACCCTTTTGAGAGGTATATGGGTTTCTTAAAAGGTTATGTAAGGAACCGTTATCGACCTGAGGGTAGTATTATTGAAGGATACACTTCCGAGGAGGTGACTGAATTTTGTACAGGTTATTTGGAAGGTGTCAACGGTATCGGTGTTCCTCAATCTCGCCACTCAGGTAGACTAGAAGGGGTTGGGGGAGTTGGTAAGAAAATGATCGTCCCAAGTAGTGAGAATTTACAACTTGCACATTTTGTTGTCCTACAACACATGACATGTATTGCTCCATATATTGAACAACACCTAGACATATTACGATCTACATACCGACATAAGACCGAAAAATGGTATAAGACGAAGCATAACGAGGAGTTTGCCTCTTGGATGAAAGACACGGTGGCGAGAAGTTATGGTCACCCGAATGGTGATAAAACTGTGGAAAAGTTAGGAGATGGGCCGAATTTTCGAGTTAATTCTTATCAAGGATATGACATTAACGGATATACATTTTACACAAAAAATCAAGATGAAAAAAGTGCAGTGCAAAATAGTGGAGTTACACTAATAGCCTCAACGACAGAATTCGACAGGATGAATCATGATACAAGATTAAGGATCGCCACAAACTCATATTATGGTGTCATAGATAAAATTTGGGAGCTCGGTTATTATTCGTTCACTATACCTTTGTTCAAATGTAAGTGGGTGAATAATCGTACAGGTGTTGAGGTTGACGAAAATGGTTTTACACTTGTTGACCTTGCAACAAATGGTTATGCATCTAAACCATTCATTCTAGCAAAACAAGCCACACAAGTTTTTTTCGTGAAAAACCGAAGCAAACAAAGATATCACATCGTGTTGCAAGGTAAAAGACGCATACTTGGTGTTGATAATGTTGTCGACGAGGAAGAATATGACCAATTTGACGAGCTTCCACCATTTTCTGTCGGTATTCAATCAACAGATGGTGACATTGATGCCACAACATACTTTCGATCCGACCACACCGAAGGGATATATGCTACTTAATCAAGGTTTGATATGATCATATATATATATATATATATATATATATATATATATATATATATATATATATATATATATATATATATATATATATATACTTGGTGTTGATAAGTTTATTTACATAGTTTTGTTCTTTCAGCTAACACAAAAACGAAGTAAACAAATAAGAGATTTAGGAAGATACGTATTTTCATTTTATTTAGTTCGAGTTGTTTTGGATTTTTATTTGAACATTACTTATTTAGGCATTTCATTTCGTTGAAATTATAACACATTAATATTTATATATTTGTTTTATGTATATAAATATATGTATTTATTTTATATAATATGTATATTTGTTATATAATATAATATTTAACCAGTCTATTTAGGGGGTGTTTGTTTCGGCTTATGTAAGCGGCTTATGACCTTATGTAAATTTTTATAAGCTCATAAGCCCATTTTTTTCCTGCTTATGAGCTTATCAAGTTGATCCTATGACTTTAAATAAACCATAAGCTCAACTTAATAAGCTCGTAAGCCGAAAAAAATAGGCTTATTAGCTTATAAAAATTTACATAAGCTCATAAGCCGCTTAAATAAGCCGCTTAAATAAGCCGCTTAAATAAGCCGAAACAAAAACCCCCTAATAAGTAAATAATTAATAAAACAAAATTTAACCAAGTATATAATTAAGTCACTTGACAAATCTTTTTTTTTTAAAAGCCATTTTTTTTAATAGAAAACCGTTTAAACCTTCTTCTTCTTTTTTTTGCCCGCTTATACTTAACTATTCCCCCCACCAAACCAATTCACTCTAACAATTATCAATACCAAGCCTAACACCACAAAAGAAACAAAATTATGTCTTGAATCACCCAAATTTCATCTCTATTTTGACCTCTTTAGCCACGAAATCATCAATATTACACCTAAAATTGGAATTTTTGGGGGAAAAGAAGTTTGGAGAGAAGAAATTATATCACTTAATTAGTGTTTAAAAAGGTACTATATGCTCTAATTTTTGTTTTTGACTATTTATGTCTTTGTAAGTTAAATTTAGGTTCATGATGTGATTAGTGATGTTCGATTTGTTTAATTTCATAGTGTTTGTGTTCTGCACTTAAGTTTAGGTTAACGATGTAGTTACTGTTATTCAAGGAGAAAATCATAGCTTCTTATAATTCTTGATAGTAGGCTAAGGCTACCGTTAAATTTGTTAGTATAGAGCTAAAGATTTCAGCTGTACAATAAGTGTGTACAAGTATCTTTAAGTGCATTGGTATTATGTGTTTGCTGATATAGCTTCTGTCATGATCTGTTTTTCGTATCGTCTTTTAAGTAATAATTGTAACAATTTAGAGGTTGGAAAATAATACCTAAACATATCGGACATAATTATGTGGCTATGACTAAATATTTATCACACATAAATGTGTTTGTGTGGAGTGTACATTGCTGAATATATCATAATATGTCATATATAGTTTTTGGCTTGTTTTTGTTTTTTAGTAGGTCTCGAAGGGGTAAAAGAGGTATGATATCGCATATTTATATAGATATTTCTATGCGATATTGTGTCGGTTTTCATAGTAAACATGATGGATAGGATAGGTTTTTACATTTAATCGTGTGGAAAAGTGTTTTTATCTATTTTACAGGTTTACATGATCGGAAAGTGGAAAGGAATGAAGAAATGAGCTTAAATGACGAGATTACGGAGAAGCTAAGGAGGTGCTGCGCACCAGGGGTATGTGTGCTGCGCACCTAAGGAGTTTGAGTTGGTTTTGAACACGGGAAGAGCCCGGTGCGGCGCACCTGTGCATGAGGTGCTGCGCACCTGTCTGGATAAACACAAGAAATTGGAGTTTGAGTCGAAGACGATTTCCACCTTGAGTTTGCCTATAAATACAATATCAAATCCGTCCAGAAAATCATCCATTATTATTCATACGTTTCTGGAGCTGTTATTAAGTTGGAAGCAAGTTTTCAAGGCAAGGAAGATCATAATTTCGGCAATCGGCGATCACGACACTTTCGGCGATTTCATCGTTTGATTCTTTCTTTGTTTGCATTATTTTTCCAGTATGATTGCTAACACTTTTATTACTTTTTCAGACCACGTTATGAGTAGCTAAACACTCTTTGCGCTTGTTTGATTAACGGATCCTGTTTGATGTTATTTTAACGTTTTCGGTTGTTTTATGTTTTTGTGTTTAACCGTCGATCCTTATTTGCTTAGATTTTAATATGTTATCATAGTTGTTTATATTTAATTTGTTTGATCAACATTCTAGGTATTCGGAAGGAATCTAGATAGGTTAGATAAATTTTATGAAATAATCGGTCGGTCTATAATCGGTTTAAAATTATTAAGATTCGGAAGGACTTAGTAATAACAACTTAGGTAATTAAATTTAAGTGAGTAGGTCTAAGTATTAAGATTCGGAAGGACTTGATAATTAGAGGAGTTATTCGGAAGGAAACTCTATAAGGTTAAATCACTAAAAACAGGCTTGATTCTTATTGCTTAATTATTAATATTTATTAACTGTATTCGGAAGGAACGGTGTAAGTAGCAATAATTAAAGTTAGTAAAAGATTCGGAAGGACTTTTAGTATACCTTAGAAGTTGAAACAACAATTGATCTCGTAAAATTAACGGAAAATAGGTGAAGTGTCAAACAAGTGTAATCTCTCTTTATTTGATTTAATCCATAAATCTTTCGCTCGATTTTAATTAATCACTTTTTATTCAATTACTTGCAATTTTAGTTACGATAAAAAACCCCTAAATACTCTTAGTATTATTTATTCGAATATAAAAACAAATTAGTCCCTGTGAACGAACCTATACTTACTATTAAACTATATTACATACGAATAGGTCCACTGCCTATAAGTGTGTAATTGCGTGAAAAAGTAGGTTTAATTTAAGACTCGATTTTACACATCAAGTTTTGGTCTCAACCTTTCGAGCTAATGTGTGACGCCAGTAATTGCGCAGTAGGAGCTGTTTTGGGGCAACGGATCGATAAACATTTTCGACCTATCTACTTCGCCAGTAAAACACTGAACGAAGCCCAACAGAATTATACCACTACGGAAAAGGAGCTTTTGGCTGTAGTTTTTGCCTTTGATAAATTCCGCTCATATTTAGTGATGAGCAAGACAATTGTTTTCACGGATCACTCTGCGTTAAAATTTTTATTTGCTAAATTAGATGCTAAACCTAGATTAATTCGTTGGATTTTATTGTTGCAGGAATTTGACATCGAGATCAAGGACAAGAAAGGAGCTGAAAATGTCGCGGCGGACCATTTGAGCCGATTGGAGAACCCAAGTTTGGGGGAGTTGAAGGAAGAGGACATAGATGACGCTTTTCCAGGGGAAATGCTGGCCTATATCAGTAACACGGACAGTTACATCCCATGGTTCGCGGACATTGCGAACTATATAGTCGGAAAAGTCATAAACAAAGATCTAACCTATCAACAGAGGAAGAAACTTATTTCGGATTCAAAGTACTACTACTGGGACTCACCATACTTGTTCCGTAGATGTGCTGATGGAATGGTGCGCAGATGTGTACACGGAGAAGAAACTCGCAAAATCTTGAACGAATGCCATCATGGACCCACCGTAGGACATTACGGACCAACGGTAACTGGGAAAAAGGTCTATGATGCAGGATTCTATTGGCCAACAATTTTCAAGGAGGCCTATACTCTCGTAAACACTTGTGACGCATGCCAACGCCAAGGGAATATCACGAAGCGGGACGAAATGCCACAGCAAGGGATCCAAGTTTGTGAAGTTTTCGATATCTGGGGAATCGACTTTATGGGCCCTTTCAAACCCTCAAATAGAAATATTTACATTCTAGTTGCCGTAGATTATGTTTCTAAATGGGTTGAAGCTAAAGCATTACCGACTAACAACGCTAACGTGGTTGTTGATTTTCTTAAAAGTTTATTTTGCAGGTTTGGAGTGCCAAAGGCATTAATCAGTGATCGAGGAAGCCACTTCACCAACGCTCAGCTTGCAAAAGCTTTGAAAAGATATGGAGTAAATCACCGGTTTGCAACTTCGTATCATCCTCAAACTAGCGGGCAGGTGGAAAATACAAACCGTGCAATCAAGAGAATTTTGGAAAAGACGGTCAACAATAATCCCAATATATGGTCAAGGAAGCTGGAGGACGCATTGTGGGCATTCAGAACGGCGTATAAAACACCAATTGGAACCACCCCGTATCGACTACTCTACGGGAAAACATGTCATCTTCCGGTGGAAATCGAGCATAAGGCGTACTGGGCATTGAAGCTCTGCGACATTGACATTGATCTAGCAAAAGATTTGCGGTTCTTACAACTTCACGAGATGGACGAATTACGGTTACAGGCTTACGAAAGTTCATGCCTTTACAAGGAAAGAACTAAGGAATTCCACGACCGCAAAATTCGTCGTAAAGAATTCAAGGAGGGCGATAAAGTACTTTTATTTCAATCAAAGTACAAATTCAAGGCTCCTAAATTACGCTCGAATGTGGACAGGACCGTACACCATCAAGCTTATGCTTCCGGATACTGTCGAGTTGTGGAAAGAAGGCGGACAACCATTCATCGTTTCTGGGCAACGAGTCAAATTATATCACGAAGAAGACAATGAAAACGGACTGATGATTGAGGATGGATTCTATTCCGTCAACACCTAATAAAAAGGCATATCGAGTCAAGCTAACGACTCGGTCGAAAAATTAGCGCTTCTCGGGAGGCAACCCGAGTTTGTTCTTTTCTTTTCTTAGTTTTTATTTTTAGAACTTTTTAACGTTTTTCTTTTGCAGCTTATTTAGTTAGGTACCAAGAAAAAGTCAGAAAATACAAAAAAATCCAAAAAACGAAAAAAATCACAAAAAAAAATGTTCGGTGCGCAGCACCCCATCACTAGGTGCTGCGCACCGAGGTTCTGCCCAGGTTTTATATTACTTGTTCATTCTTATGTCACAGCACACACACACACACACATTTACAACAGCGGCGAACCAAACACACACACACATTAAATCTGCTCGTTTTTCTTGTTTAACTCACTGAATATGTCGAGACGAGTATGTTCTTTCTCCCTAAACTCTTTATTACTTTCGATTTTCGTTTTTAGGTTAAATTGATTTGGGGATAATTCTAGGGTTTTCTCAATTCGTCTTAAAAACATGAAATTGATTACATAATAGTGTTAGGATTGTTGAATTAACGAGGTTTGAGGTGTTATTGTTGGAAAACGACCAGTCTTGGCCGGATTTTTGGCCGGAAACAGCGCCGGTGCGCAGCACCGCCGCCTAGGTGCGCGGCACCGGCCTGTTTTCCGGCTGCTGGTCGTTTCTTTCGTGTTTCTCACATGTTACTTGCTGTTTGTTTTGTTGATTTTGTGTTGTGCAGGGAAAAAGGGCAGCAGTACAAGAGGAAGGAGAGGGTAGCCGTAGAGCTCGGCCACAATCTCACGCTTCCCTAAATGCGGCGATTATGGCGCCCGAGCGCCACCCATGGCTACTTTGGCCGGGATGCTCAGCTGACAGACGGATAAAACTCAACAACAATTCAGTTGCTGCACCTCGTACCGTGGACTGGAATTTCTTGCGAGAAATTAATGTGGATTTGCGAGAGTTTATGACTACCCACAGCCGCTCTGCACAGCGTGACATTCCGATCTGGAACCGAGCCTGGAAGACCGAGGAGCCAGTGTTCAGAGAGTGGGTACTCGAGTTCTACTGTTCTCTTGAGATCTCGAAGGAGTTTACCGACGAGACCTTCCTGACTGAGCCACTGATATCCTTCCGCTTAGGCGGAGAGGAACACCAGGTATCGGTTATTGATTTTGGTCGACTGACAGGTTTGTTGACTACTGGTGAGGCAGGTAACGAGGCCTTTGATGGCGGCTATTTCTCGCGATGCGGAGCGAGATATTCTGGGTTTTGATGCCGATGCGACATGGTTAGCTTTATCGGGGTTGGCAGGATATCACCCCAGATCCAGCCGCGTAAGGATGTTCAGGACCGTACACTGCAGGCTTTGCATAAGATGACTTCTTACTCTTCTTCCACACACAACACCACGATACGTGTTACAGGGAGATTTGTGGTTTTTACATGCCTTCATACTAGAGATCCCACCGGTTTATTAACGTCCCATGGCGTTAGCGAGGCATATGGCAGAAAAGGAGAGGTCCAGTACGGATTCCAGCAAGATGCTTTGCGGGCATTTTCATTACCCGCATTGCCACGAGAGTTAGGGTTGGCAACTCATGCCAACATCCAGATGTGCTCACCAGCGGTTCCATGCAAGGTATACGGGCAGGCGGATATGCTCCGAGTTGGGATTCTTCACCCATCCGGTACACGTTTGGGTGCTTTCGGTCGAGTTGATGATGTTCTCTAAGGGCTCCAGCTTCTCCGGCACCGAGGCTGACGGGCTTTATCACAGGTATGACTTTGCAGGTATCAGGTTTGGCCGGGTTTGGGTTGCACCGACTTCATTGTTTAATGTATGAACAGCGGACCGACGTATGGGGGACTCATTACCTGAGCAGCGGGAGTGCAGTACT